>SKCR01000114.1:0-231106 GCA_019454045.1 Zanthoxylum bungeanum
TGTGTCGATTTGTTTTTCAATCCGATTGAATTACTAATCTACGTCCCGTATATGTTCTAAGTCATCCAATGATCTAAACACAAAAAATTCCAATACATCAAATGTAACATCACATTCGGCCAAGGCATGATTTGGGGGAAAAATCATCCAATGCATTTTTCATAAAATTGATTTCATATTATGTCATATAACATACATATAAGCATACTCATTCATCAAATTTCACAAGAACATGCTTCAATCAATTTTACCCAAATTTTAACCTAAAGTATTTCATGCTTAAACCTAGCTCAATGATACCATTGTTGGTTTCTATAATATGTCCCAAACAAAGATTAAGCATATGAAATACTATAAATGAATATATATAAAAGACTTGAAGCTTGGCGGAATCATACTTACAAAGCTATGTGATGAAGAAGATGATCAAATGGTGGAAGCTCCAAGTGTTGGAAGATTCGGCCAAGAGGAGGAAGAAGACTTGAAGCTCCAAGCTTTTGTTTCCAAGCTCTTTGATGGTTTCCCTATCAACCTCCTTTGATCCCTTGCTTGTGCTAGCAAAAATGGAGAATAGAAGATCAAATCTTCCTTTGCCCTTGTCAATGGTGTTCACGGCAATTGTGAGAATTTGAGAGAGAAAGAGTTTTGTGTAATTAATTTTGTTTTAACCAAAAATCAATTTATATTTATGTTATAAAATTTATTAAATAATAATAACTTATGACACAAACCATGCAATGGCTTAGAGTGTCAAACACTCAAACTCCATGCAAAACCTTTGAGTGTAATGCACACTATCACCATGCAATGCCTTTGAGTGTAATGCACACTATCACCATGCAATGCCTTATTAATTATAATGCATATAATGACAGTGTCATGCTGGGGCCCCACACGTTTCCAATGAAGTGGGCCCACGTGCACTCACGCGTTCGGGTTCGATATTTCCGAAATACCGAGCTTACGTCGCGACGTTAATTAAACCGAATTTAAATAAATAATTGCGCCTGGCGAAATTATTATTTACGTCGCTAACGAATTAATTCTAAATTAACTCGTATGCCCGAATTAAAATCTAATTTTAATTTCGCGTCGAAATCGAATTTCGATTATTATATCGAATACAATAATTTTATCGATTAATTCCAAATTAATCGTTCTCTCTCTAAATTAGGCACTTTATCCCAGATAAAGTTTCTCCGCAATTAATCCAAGATTAATTAAGTCCGAATCAAATATCATAGGTGAATCTTCAGGAAGCGACCCAAGAGATCTCCGGATATTTTGGCAGTAAATACGGTCGTCGGATAATCCGAACACGTACGTACCTCGTACTATGTCTTTACCGATTCACAAGACAAGGTTGGCTTCTAGCAAAGCGCCATGCCTACCCAATTCTCCAGAAATATTCTTATAGGAATATAAGATCTATATCAAGCGTAGTATACCGTAGTATTGCGTACATCGATCCAGTATCGGATGATCACATGTTAGGCCTGGGGCTGGAGATGTGTCTGCCCCGTACGAAACATATATCGGACATCAAGCAACTAGTCTCTTTAGATCGGACAATCCTGACCTGGTCATATTGTCCCGATGGTTGCAACCTTTTATAGAGTACTAGTTCTGTGTCCTGCTTGATCATCACCTCCATATGTCTGAAGTGATACTTCCATCTCGACATCACATCCAGTACACTACGATTCTCGATAAACCCAGAATAGGTGTACACAGAACCGGTTAAGGTCCCCAACCACCAAAACCAAAGTTTACCGATTGTCGCAAGTACTAGCGATGTAAGTCTCAGGTTAAGACCATATACACCTACCCTGATGCGGCCTCCCATAGACACGCAGACATACTACCAATGGGATTCCGCGGGGGTCTATCCAGAGCGAAGCTGTTTTCCGTACCATCGGTAAAACAAACCTCTTATCGCACTTGCATAAGTATCCAATACTTAAATATATGAGAACTATGCCGTTGTGCCCTCACAACGTGCACAAGCGCAATACTAGTCTATTCCGCATTATCGATGTCCGATCTCGATAATACTCACTCACGACTAGGGATATTTAATGATTAAACCTTTATGGATTGATACTGTCTCATATCATCTCAATCCGGTACTAATCATATGGACTTTCGCCATTTATATATCAAAGTAAATAACATTACAAAACGGCAAAAGGCAATTTCATTATCACATAGTTAATTTTGTACAATAATACAATATCATTTACAAACAGTGACGCTATGGGACATAATGTCTAACAATATATATAATATATATATAAAAGGAGGGTTAAATGTTTTAAAGCCAAGTTGAAGAAACTGCTGAATGGAATATCTGGTTTAAGATGTCTTATATGTTTTTGCTTTACTGGTTTCGATGGCTTTTGAGCTACACTCCAAAATATTTCCCACTGTGACCTGAATCCCGTTACAACCTCTGAAAAGCCCTTATGATTCATGTTATGCAGGTGATCTCAGTGGTGGAGAATGAGAAGAGATGCAAGCATATGGTAGATCATTTCCATTAGAATAAACTTGAGCGAAACATATACCTTTCAAATACATGAGAGTTGAGAGTTAATTTCTGTGAGGGTCTACGAGTTTAGTTTACTCCAATTCAAGGAAAAATACTTACTAAGTAATTGTAGGTTGTTTAAAAAGTTTGTTCATGATATGTTAGAGAGTTTGAAAAGTTTGGTTAATCTTTGTTAATGACGTTGCAATTTTAATATTTTTGGGAAAGTGAATTGGAGTTTTGCCCGAGGATGAGCAAATGTTAAGTGTGGGGGAATTTGATGAGAATACAAAGTGTTATATTTTTCTCCCTTAAAATTTAGTATTTTATACTTATTTAGTGTCTAAATAAACTCATTATTTTCATTATTTTGATTTAGGATTCAATTGAAGGACAAACAATGATAATTGGGTAATTATTGGATAATTTCGACGATACTCGGTATTCTAAGCATAACTTTCGCATCCAAGCTCCAATTAAAATGAGATTAGTTGCATTAAAAATTAGACTCAATGATGATCGCTTGAATATAAAGAACACATGATTTGGCTAAGAGATGAGAAAGTTACAAGCATTTGAAATTGAACCTTAAAACTAGTCTACGCAAAATAAATGTGCGTTCGAGTGACATTCGTCGAAGCGTTCAAACGAATCTAGGTAACATCTTTGCTTGCGAGTCGCATGCGACAGAGGTTCTAACTCCCCGAGATAGTAGCTTCACGTTTGAGTTGCGTTTGAGGAGTGATCGAATGCAAATTACGGGATTTGAATGCAGATTTTCATTTTAAAGCATTTTCCATTCCTTTTTGGGTTTTGAAAAAGCCCATATCCCTAGGATTAAGTTAGAACATTATTTATATATAAAAGGAGGCTTAAAATCCTCATAAGAACAAGAGACGAGAGAAAAAAGAAAGACAATAATTCTTCTTTGAGTTTTTATGTTGGCCATGTGTGGCTAAACTTTTATGCTTGGTAAAAGGAAACTGAAGCCTTCGGATCAATACAAATGTGAGATCTAATTTTTTTAATTTTTTAATTTATGCTTTGAATATCGAATTTTCTTCTATGTGTAATTCATGATTGTGTCGTTTGATTGCTAGGAGACCTACTAGTTTATTATTAGTTACAATCTATTGGTAGGTTAGATATCAAATCCGTAATTATTTGATTCATATAACTTAAAAAGAAACTAAGGTTTAATGATTTGTTGCATCATAAATTATTAAACTTTAGGAAGAACACACGACTAAATTAAATACAACCGCTTGTGTTTGTGTTGTTTAGCTTTATTGATCTCTCTAATTCTTAAGGCTGCTGTAGGCACTGCATTTTTACACATAAACCCGATGAGGAGTCTTATTTGGAGACAACTACCTTTTAAGTCACCGAGGTCACGGGAAACGGACATCGGAAGGGGAAATTCAGATAAACAAGGTTCACTGTTTTCGTTCGTGCTGCGTTCGTTTTTACGTTCGAACGTCAAACGGATTGCGGGCGTTCGTGCCGCGTTCGAGGAAACGTTCGAACGGTGTCGGTAATTCTGGTTTTGCTGCTAGCCTCTCATCCAGCCCAATTAGCCCCCCAAAGCCCATAAAACACATCCCAATTTAAATAATAAATATTAATTAAAACATTAACTAAATAATATAATAACTAAATTAATTAAATGATTAAATAAAACATATACCAAACATAAAATAAACAATTACCAACTTAAACTAAAATCATGCCTAAAATAAACAAATCACACACTAAATTAAAATCAATCATAACCAATTAAAGCCATCATATATTTGACTTCCTAATCTAATAAATACTTACCAATATAAAATATTGTATTCCTAAACCAACACAAATAAATATCACAACTTCCTAAAGTAAAATATTTTTCCCCCCTCAATCTTGTGTATACCTTTCTCATCTCTCCTAATTTGGAAACAAGATCCCTTCCCTTGTAAACCCTAGCCATTCTCTATATAAACAACCCTAACCAAGGTCATGCCGATCCTTCACACAACACTCACGCACGCCCCTAGCTTCATCACAAACTGACCGACACTCCCGTGAAGAACCTTCACTCTGCCCCTCTCGGCAGCACCACCTCGCCACCAGCCAATAAACCGCACAAAACAATCCATTAATACACCAAAACAGTGACCAGAAAACCGTGAAGAAACAACATGGAGTCGCCACCTGGTGTGAACCGGGAAAAAGATTTAAGGCCGCACTCACCCCTCGCAAGGGAAGACCTCAAACCGTTGGGTTCGGAATGGTCCTTACTTATGTCACTTGTGATGATATGATTTGTACAATAAACTAACCGAATCTATTCAACATTCATGCTCAAGGGTAATTTACTTCTAGTATGCATTCATCAAAATAACTCCACACAATATCACAACGAGCATATTGAACCATTAAACCAAAATAAACAATTACCACTTAAACTAAAATCATGCCTAAAATAACAAATCACACACTAAATCAAAATAAATCATACCAAGTTAAAATCAATCAACCAATTATATTCCCAATCTAATAAGATTATTCCCAAATCTAAAATATTGTATTCCTAATCCAAGCCAATCAAATATTCAACCTTCCCTATCTAGCCAAGATTTGTCCCCCCTCAATCTTTGACTTCCCTTAACCAAACCAAATCAAATCCTTTTACTTCCCTTAACCAAACCAAATCAAATCCCTTTCCTTGTGAAACCCAACCCTTTGCCTATAAAAAGAACCCTTCACCAACCTTCTCAAGACGGGTTTTTAGTTTTGTAGAGTTTTAGTCCTTAGTTGGTCCCCTAGTCCCCTAGTCCCTAACTCATACACAACACACATAAAAATTACAGGAGGAACACACCCAAGGAAACAATAAGCAAAAGATAAAGAGGAAAAGGCAGCGAAACCACAAGGAAATAATAGCAAAAGATAACGAACGAGAACAGTGAACCAGTGAACCAGGAGAGTTGCGGAGCACTCCCCCTTCCGACGATCGTGTACCGTACATCCGAGAGATGATTTAAAAGGTTAGACCTGAGGGTACCTTTTCATTAGTTTATATTCATTTATATTATTATTATTGCATTCTATTCGCATGAGAGTCGTTTATGGAAGCATGTTGTGGCTTGAATGAAATGGAAGAGTGTCGTCTCTTGTGGTATATAGGATGGAAACCCAGACGTAAATTCCGTAGCCGAATCCGAATGGACGGTAGTGCGGTCTGTACATGGGACACAACTCCACGTACCACTTGAGTAAACGGCACGTTCTCTTGTTTTGTGTTGCTTTTATGTATTTATTTTGTGTCATTTAAATTCTGCATGTTGCTTATTTATACATGACTCAATCGAGCGAATGGGCTTAGTAAGTGCGATGTGAGATCCCCTATGGGGAGGGGTTAAAGCCCTTTACCACGATGCTTTGCCGCGCCGGTTGATGTGTGTTCGGTTGGATACAAGACACGTTCAATCGGACATACTTAGGATAATATGATTGTCTTTGTGTTTGTATGCATGATGTGATGTGACGCGCATGGGCTTAGTATGTTGGTCTAAAGGTCCTCTCTTTGAGAGATCAAGAGCCCCCATAAGGCCACCTTTACGGCAGTACTTCGCCGCGCCCCCCCCTTTATTTTGATGTTTATGCATTTTTGCCCATTTCATGCATCAGGTCCGTGTCCGTTCGAACGCGTTCACGAACGCAATTCGAACGCGCATACATTTCGCCTTATCATGCATCAGGTCTCATTTCCGTTCGAACGCGTTAACAAACGCCATACGAACGTGAGCATTCTGTTTCATTTCCATTCGAACGCGTTAACAAACGCCATACGAACGTGAACATTCTGTTCCATTTCCATTCAAACGCGTTTACGAACGCTACTCGAACGCGAGCATTCTGTCTCATTTCCGTTCGAACGCGTTTACGAACGCTAC
Organism: Zanthoxylum bungeanum; assembly: GCA_019454045.1. Classification (NCBI taxonomy): domain Eukaryota; kingdom Viridiplantae; phylum Streptophyta; class Magnoliopsida; order Sapindales; family Rutaceae; genus Zanthoxylum; species Zanthoxylum bungeanum. The sequence goes on from SKCR01000114.1 coordinate 6,469, forward strand.
ACGAACGCGAACACACTGAACCGAGTCTGTCTTATCATATTCATGCATAATTGCCTCTTGGTTGATCTTTCTTGTGTTATATAGCCAACAGTATTATTTGTATTCAAGCATGATTAGGTTGCTAGCATGTTATTTGGTTAATAGGTTCATGAGATTTGTATTCAAGCATGATTATGTTGTTCTTAGTTTTCCATAACATAGGATTGAAATATGTTCATGAGATTGCCATGTGACGTTGCATGTTGTGATGAACTTGTTGAGGTATGCATATGAACTTAGAAGCATGATATTCTTGGAAATAAATGTTATTTAAGCCTGGTTAAATTATTATATAAATCCTTTTTTATTACAAGTGACATAAGTAAGGGACCATTCCGAACCCAACGGTTTGAGGTCTTCCCTTGCGAGGGGTGAGTGCGGTCTTAAATCTTTGTCCCGGTTCACACCGGGTGGCGACTCCATGTTATTTCGTACTTCCCAACTAGGCCGCGAGCCTAGGAACGGCGTCGCCCAGGTCCTGTGTCCCACAGTCTGGCGACTCCACTGGGGATAGAGAATCGGCCCCGAATATTGTCTTGTAATGATTGGATTTATGTTTTAATTGACCGTGTCTATAGTGGATAAAGTGAGGGTTTAATCAAAGGCATTTTTAGGCTAGGTAATGGTTTGGTGTCTTCCTTCATTCACTACCTTTCTAGAAGGAAAAGCTGTGAAGGCACCTAGATAGCCATCTACTTGTAGCCTATTGTGATGGACTAATTTGGAGGACTCGTTGTTTATTCCTGACAACAAGCGATAAGAGCCTAAGAGGCTTGGGTATTTAAGTGAGCCTCGCTCCACCTTCCCTCTGGGGGATCTACAACGGGAAATCCATTTGACAGTCCGTCACACACCATAGCTCATTGGCACGTACCTTAGTGTATAAAAAAGGGTGCGCTCACTTGGTTGCTCGAACCCTTGAGTGGGGAGACCTAGTTGTGGGCCATCCTTCGCCAGTGAGAGCCTTTGTCTATACTCTTACTAACCCACCTATAGGCCGGGTTGGCTAAAGTAACAATTATTTCCTTGAATATGTGCTTGTGGACCATCCTCATTTGGATGCAGTTGGACTATTGTCAGAAATGCGGGCTTGCTGGGCCATTTAAACTGGGGCAAGTTTGTACCTTATGACTATTAGGCCCAAAGCTTCTGAAATGTTGATGGGCCACTTTGTAAAAAAATTATTATGTCATGTTTGCATCATTTTTATGCTTGTGTTTGGGAAAATCGTTGTTTGGATCCATTTGGACCATTTATCATGGGATATGGGCTTGTTGGGCCATTTAAACTGGAACAAGAACACATCTTATGACGATTGGGCCAAAAGGCTTCTAAATAATAGTGGGCCATTTTATGATTCTGTTCGGAATATTATCATTTGGATTTAGTTGGGCTCTTTGCCATAAGACATGAACTCGTTGGGCCATTTAAACTGGGACGGGTTCACTTCTATGACAGTTGGCCCAAAAACTTCTAAAATGGTGATGAGCCGATTTGTGTGAAAATTTTAATGAGTTGATATATTTCTTGTATCGCATGCATCACATGCACCTCATGCATACATGCACCATGTTAACCCCATTTTTTCCTGAAAGCCATAAAAGATACATGTTGGTTAGGGAAGAGGACATACTTGTCAAAAGACCAAGCAGCCACCAAAAGTACTGGCAGAAGACCTAGCCCAACGGGATAGGAAACCCAATCATGCATGCATGCATACACGTAACATATTCGCATCCTTTTTGTGTTTGTTCTGTTTTGTAATAACAGGTTTCAGAGGAGAAAAAGAGAAAGCGTCAAATGCAAACCAACCAGAAGCAGTAACAGTACAATAGCAGAGTTTCGGGAATGAATCCCAAAGGAATGAATCATAGGGCCGAGGCCCACGTCGTCTGAATTTGGAATGAATCCCAGGGTCGAGGCCCACATTCAGTATCAGTCTGGGGGCGAGGCCCATGTCAGTAGCAGTTGGGGCCGAGGCCCACTTCAGCATCAGTTTTGGGGCGAGGCCCATATCAGTATCAATCTGGGGGGCGAGGCCCATATCAGTATCAGCCGTGGGGCGAGGCCCACGTCAGCATCAATCTGGGGGCGAGGCCCATGTCAGTAGCAGTTGGGGCCGAGGCCCACTTCAGCAATCAGTTTTGGGGATGAGTCCCAGGGTCGAGGCCCACGTCAAACACAGTTTGGGAATGATTCCCAGGGTCGAGGCCCACATTACATCAGTATCAGCATTGCCGGGTATGGCATTCTGGGGGCGAGGCCCATATTACATCAGATCAGTTCTGCCGAGAATGGCACTCCGAGAATGGAGATATAGTCCAGGAATGGGCAGTTCAAGAATGAACAAGTCGGAAATGACACTCCGAGAATGGAGATACGGTTCGGAAATGGACCATCATCTCACTTGCCGAAAATGGCACTCCGAAAATGGAGCACGGTTCGAAATGGACCATCATCTCACTTGCCGAAAATGGCACTCCGAAAATGGAGCATGGTTCGAAATGGACCATCATCTCACTTGCCGAAAATGGCACTCCGAAAGTGGAGCACGGTTCGAAATGGACCATCATCTCATCACTCGCCGAAAATGGCACTCCGAAAATGGAGCACGGTTCGAAATGGACCATCATCGCAACAGTTCGGGAATAAAGCCCACATTCAGTACAGTCAGGGAACAAAGCCCAGAGGAAGAAAGCCTCATATCAGTATAAGTTTGAGAATAAAGCTCAAGGGGAAGAAAGCCTCATGTCAGCACAGTTCGGGAACAAAACCCAACACTCAACAATTCAGGGAACAAGACCCTCAGCTCAAAATGGGAACAAGACCCACGGGAACAAAACCCAACACTCAACAATTCAGGGAACAAGACCCTCAGTTCAAAATGGGAACAAGACCCACGGGAACAAAACCCCACTCAACAAATCAGGGAACAAGACCCTCAGCTCAAAATGGGAACAAGACCCACGGGAACAAAACCCAACACTCAACAATTCAGGGAACAAGACCCTCAGCTCAAAATGGGAACAAGACCCACGGGAACAAAACCCACCACTCAACAATTCAGGGAACAAGACCCTCAGCACGGTTCGGGAATGAACCAGGGGTCGCAGCACCTCACCACCAAATCAACGCAACTCAACACATGGTAAGTCAAAGTGGCAGCTGGCGAGCCAGGTAAGTAGAAATGCATTGCATAACTTTGATAGGATTGTCACTGTTGCACATTACACAAGTCCCATCAAAGTGGGGGCGACTGTAGGCACTGTATTTTTACACATAAACCCGATGAGGAGTCTTATTTGGAGACAACTACCTTTTAAGTCACCGAGGTCACGGGAAACGGACATCGGAATGGGAAATTCAGATAAACAAGGTTCACTGTTTTCATTCGTGCTACGTTCGTTTTTACGTTCGAACGTCAAACGGATTGCGGGCGTTCGTGCCGCGTTCGAGGAAGCGTTCGAACGGTGTCGGTAATTCTGGTTTTGCTACTAGCCTCTCATCCAGCCCAATTAGCCCCCCAAAGCCCATAAAACACATACCAATTTAAATAAATAAATATTAATTAAAACATTAACTAAATAGTATAATAACTAAATTAATTAAATGATTAAATAAAACATATACCAAACATAAAATAAACAATTACCAACTTAAAAATAAAATCATGCCTAAAATAAACAAATCACACACTAAATCAAAATATAATCATACCAAGTTAAAATCAATCAACCAATTATATTCCCAATCTAATAAGATTATTCCCAAATCTAAAATATTGTATTCCTAATCCAAGCCAATCAAATATTCAACCTTCCCTATCTAGCCAAGATTTGTCCCCCCTCAATCTTTGACTTCCTTAACCAAACCAAATCAAATCCTTTGACTTCCCTTAACCAAACCAAATCAAATCCCTTTCCTTGTGAAACCCAACCTTTGCCTATAAAAAGAACCCTTCACCACCTTCTCAAGACGGGTTTTTAGTTTTGTAGAGTTTTAGTCCTTAGTTGGTCCCCTAGTCCCCTAGTCCCTAACTCATACACAACACACATAAAAATTACAGGAGGAACACACCCAAGGAAACAATAAGCAAAAGATAAAGAGGAAAAGGCAGCGAAACCACAAGGAAATAATAGCAAAAGATAACGAACGAGAACAGTGAACCAGTGAACCAGGAGAGTTGCGGAGCACTCCCCCTTCCGACGATCGTGTACCGTACATCCGAGAGATGATTTAAAAGGTTAGACCTGAGGGTACTTTTCATTAGTTTATATTCATTTTATTATTATTATTATTGCATTCTATTCGCATGAGAGTCGTTTATGGAAGCATGTTGTGGCTTGAATGAAATGGAAGAGTGTCGTCTCTTGTGGTATATAGGATGGAAACCCAGACGTAAATTCCGTAGCCGAATCCGAATGGACGGTAGTGCGGTCTGTACATGGGACACAACTCCACGTACCACTTGAGTAAACGGCACGTTCTCTTGTTTTGTGTTGCTTTTATGTATTTATTTTTGTCATTTAAATTCTGCATGTTGCTTATTTATACATGACTCAATCGAGCGAATGGGCTTAGTAAGTGCGATGTGAGATCCCCTATGGGGAGGGGTTAAAGCCCTTTACCACGATGCTTTGCCACGCCGGTTGATGTGTGTTCGGTTGGATGCAAGACACGTTCAATCGGACATACTTAGGATAGTATGATTGTCTTTGTGTTTGTATGCATGATGTGATGTGACGCGCATGGGCTGTATGTTGGTCTAAAGGTCCTCTCTTTGAGAGATCAAGAGCCCCCATAAGGCCACCTTTACGGCAGTACTTCGCCGCGCCCCCCCCCTTTATTTTGATGTTTATGCATTTTTGCCCATTTCATGCATCAGGTCCGTGTCCGTTCGAACGCGTTCACGAACGCAATTCGAACGCGCATACATTTCGCCTTATCATGCATCAGGTCTCATTTCCGTTCGAACGCGTTAACAAACGCCATACGAACATGAGCATTCTGTTTCATTTCCGTTCGAACGCGTTAACAAACGCCATACGAACGTGAACATTCTGTTCCATTTCCATTCGAATGCGTTTACGAACGCTACTCGAACGCGAGCATTCTGTCTCATTTCCGTTCGAACGCGTTTACGAACGCTACACGAACGCGAACACACTGAACCGAGTCTGTCTTATCATATTCATGCATAATTGCCTCTTGGTTGATCTTTCTTGTGTTATATAGCCAACAGTATTATTTGTATTCAAGCATGATTAGGTTGCTAGCATGTATTTGGTTAATAGGTTCATGAGATTTGTATTCAAGCATGATTATGTTGTTCTTAGTTTTCCATAACATAGGATTGAAATATGTTCATGAGATTTCCATGTGACGTTGCATGTTGTGATGAACTTGTTGAGGTATGCATATGAACTTAGAAGCATGATATTCTTGGAAATAAATGTTATTTAAGCCTGGTTAAATTATTATATAAATCCTTTTTTATTACAAGTGACATAAGTAAGGGACCATTCCGAACCCAACGGTTTGAGGTCTTCCCTTGCGAGGGGTGAGTGCGGTCTTAAATCTTTATCCCGGTTCACACCGGGTGGCGACTCCATGTTATTTCGTACTTCCCAAACTAGGCCGCGAGCCTAGGAACGGCGTCGCCCAGGTCCTGTGTCCCACAGCTGCCACTAGATTAAGCCTTAGTGCTTGTCTCAGATTGTTTCATAGTTAGGGTTAATTAGATCACTTGTTTTCTAATTAACTACTACTTAGGAGAGATAGGAAAAGAATTCCAACAGTGAATATTCAAATTGTGGATTGATATATTTTTACATTAATGATCAGTTGTAAAATTCAAATGGTGGATATTGACTTAAACCAATGATTTTTCTCTTCTTGATTGACTTTAATCCTTTGATTTGAATTTTTCTTTAGTTGTGTTTATTAAAATTATTTACGTTAAATTCCAAATCCCCCAATCCTTTTTGTTCACGGGGCATAAATTAGAATAGATACTCCATTTGGGAATAATCCTTGTATATTTTTACGAGTTTAGGATTTATTTTTGGTTGCCTATGACAACACATCATCTTACTTAATTGGCAGATCATAATATTAGTTAAAGGCTTACTAAATAATGATTTATTATTGGTGACCCATGCCTTATTTGACATGTCATATAATATAATTATAATTATGAGGGAAAGTGAAATGATGTGATTATTTATGAGAGAAGATGAAATGATATGAATCATATAATTATGAGAGAAATAGAAATAATATAAAGCCGAAACATATTCTTTTATACATATATTTATAACAGAATATGAAAGGATATAATTTGTATATTTATAAGAGAAAATGAAATGATATAAAATATATTGTTGATGGTGTTTTCAGGCACTATGTTATTTAAGCAGCACGACAGGGGTAAAAAAAAGGTAATTCACTTCTCAGTCAAGATTATTAATGCCGACCCGACCACTAAAGAGTCAACAGTAAGGGGCCGGGAACTTTACGGTTAGTGACCGAGCACTTGAGTTCAAGATGACCGGGCAATTATCAGGTCGACAGCAGCATTCTCAGTACAAAAGACTATTATGACCGACCACATGAAGACCGAGCATAGGGCAAGACATGTTCGGGAAAATAAGGCATTATATCCATATGAAATAAGATAATAAGTTATCCTACTTTCATGGGGTAAACTAGTAAGTCAATGTCCTAGTATGATAAAGGAAGTAAATGTAGTTTTTGACTAGGAATCCTTATGGAAAAAGGGAATAGTTTTGACTAGGAAATTCTTGTACAAATAGGAATATGATTTCTTCACCATTATAAATAGGAGGGTAGAGTGAGTGTAGAGAAGGACAAGAAAAAGGGAGAACAGCAACAGGGAAGAAAAAAGAGAACCAATATCATCATCAGAATCACCAAGCTCTGACTTGTAAAAACACAAAGAACGGTCTGAGAAGTGCATTTGAATAATAAAAGTATCATCTTGTTTGTGCCCGTGGACGTAGGTCGGATCCAAATCCACCGAACCACGTTAAATCTCCTTGTCGATTGGTGTATTATTTGTCTTTTGCTAAGTTTGCTTTTGGTCCCCCATAACCAAACAAATTCACTATTGAGGGAGGATTATCTCGGGAGTAATATTCCCATATTGCCCTGAGACCAAAATCCACCGTCAACAGTTGGCGCCGTCTGTGGGGATCTCAACAAAAAGCGGTTCGGTGTAGTAAGACAATGGCAGAAGGCGGGAATCATCAATCTTCAGGGAGTCCAGCAACAGACTGGATGAAAAAGATGGAAGAAAGCATGAAATCCATAATGGATCGGTTGGAGAGAATGGAGGGAACGAACAACGAGAGACCAGACATCGGAACCAGTCGAAGAAAAAGTGAAAGAGCAGAAGGGAAAAGGGTGATAGACACAAGTGAAGACGATAGACCCAGGAGGAGGGGCCCCTATGGGATAAAATCCGTAGTTGTAGAAAAACATTCGCAAACAGAGGACACGTGGGAAGAAGAAGAAGAAGGAAGACCATCACCGGATCCCTCCTATGACAGTCTCTACGACTTCAGAAAAGAGGACATGGAGCATAGCGAAGGGAGTAGGCCTCAGGACCGATGCAGGGGATGCCCGGGATAGTGAGGAGGAATCTCCCCTCGCGGAAAAAATAAGGTCGGCAAAATTCCCAAAGCGATTCAGCATGCCGACCATGGCACCCTACAAAGGCCACTCTGACCCGAAATCACACATCGAAAGCTTTGTCTTGTTGATGGAAGTCCAGGGAGTAGTAGGAGATGCCATCTGCAAAGTGTTCCCCCTAACTTTAGGTGGACCCGCCATCCTATGGTACAGAAGTCTGGCTCCGGGGAGCATCGGAGGCTTCACACAACTTAAGAAGTCGTTCATTCGACACTTTAAAGGGGCTTGCGTTCCCAAAAAGACGATTGGAGAATTAAGACTTATGAAGCAAGGAGATGACGAGCCCCTGAAGAATTTTATTGAAAGATACCACAACATGGTACTAGAAGTCGGAGGATATGAGTCCCTAGAAGCCCTAGAAAGCTTAAAGGGAGCCCTAAAAGTCGGGAGGCTATGGACTCATCTGAGAATCCAGGACACGCCGGATTATGCCACCGCCCTAGAGGTAGCCCGAAAGTTTGTCTTGGTAGAAAGCGAAGAAAATATCTCCCGAAGGGGGACGGCCACTCGGGAAAGAACAGCAAGAAGAGAGGCTCCCCGACGACCGGACAAGGAGTTCAAAAGATTCAATCCAAAACCCAAAGAATTCAAACCGATACCTCGAAGAGAGCAGGAATGAGGGGTCGCGACCCAGGTGAATCATGTAGTCCGAGAAGAAACATATATTCCCCTGAGCAAACCACCAGGGCGAATCATCATGGAAATACAGGAAAAAGGTCTCTTGATAGAATCCGACCTCAGGAGATTCCCCCCAGATAAAAGGAACCAGAAGTCTTACTGCGTACATCATAATCTGAGGGGGCACACAACGGACGAATGCTAGGATCTGCGGGAACAAATGGAAGACCTGGCGAGGAATGGATATTTAAATAAATACATTGACCATGAAGTTATGGCGACTAGGCAGATGACACATAGCACTGACCAGAGATTCTAATCGGTCAGGGAAAAACTATAACAAAACTCGGGAGTCAGACGTACTAGAAACGGAACAGGCCCCGGGATTACAAGGTTGTCGGTCGGTATCAAACAATGCCAACAAATGAGCCAAATATAAAATTTTTTCTCGAAATATCCCGCAGAAGAACTGTAAGGAGGACAGTATGTCCCCAAATATGAATAAAACATTTTTCATCTGCTTTCTTAAAACAAAGTTGAAAGCCATATACAAAAACGGGGGACATACTCGACGCCCACTACAAAAGACAGTTGGCATCAAGGCCGCTTCAACCATCGGCTCGAGACTGGATTTTGCTCCGCCGAGGACACTTAGTTTTTCAGCTCGGGGTCGGGGTACGTCCCACCGAGTCAGCCCTTCGGACTGGGGACGAAGCATTCCTCCAGGTCCAAATGCCTTTCTCAGCTCGGGGTCGGGTTACGTCCCACCGAGTCAGCCCTTTGGACTGGGGACGTAACATTCCCCCAGGTCCAAGTGCCTTTCTCAGCTCGGGGTCGGGGTACGTCCCACCGAGTCAGCCCTTCGGACTGGGGACGTAACATTCCCCCAAGTCCAAGTGCCTTTTTCAGCTCGGGGTCGGGGTATGTCCTACCGAGTCAGCCCTTTGGACTGGGGACGTAACATTCCCCCAGGTCCAAGTGCCTTTCTCAGCTCGGGGTCGGGGTATGTCCCACCGAGTCAGCCCTTTGGACTGGGGACGTAACATTCCCCCAGGTCCAAGTGCCTTTCTCAGCTCGGGGTCGGGGTACGTCCCACCGAGTCAGCCCTTTGGACTGGGGACGTAACATTCCCCCAGGTCCATGTGCCTTTTTCAGCTCGGGGTCGGGGTATGTCCCACCGAGTCAGCCCTTTGGACTGGGGACGTAACATTCCCCCAGGTCCAAGTGCCTTTCTCAGCTCGGGGTCGGGGTACATCCCACCGAGTAAGCCCTTTGGACTGGGGACGTAACATTCCCCCAGGTCCAAGTGCCTTTCTCAGCTCGGGGTCGGGGTACGTCCCACCGAGTCAGCCCTTCTGACTGGGGACGTAACATTCCCCCAGGTCCAAGTGCCTTTTTCAGCTCAGGGTCGGGGTACGTCCCACCGAGTCAGCCCTTTGGACTGGGGACGTAACATTCCCCCAGGTCCAAGTGCCTTTCTCAGCTCGGGGTCGGGGTACGTCCCACCGAGTCAGCCCTTCGGACTGGGGACGTAACATTCCCCCAGGTCCAAGTGCCTTTTTCAGCTCGGGGTCGGGGTATGTCCCACCGAGTCAGCCCTTTGGACTGGGGACGTAACATTCCCCCAGGTCCAAGTGCCTTTCTCAGCTCGGGGTCGGGGTACGTCCCACCGAGTCAGCCATTCGGACTGGGGACGTAACATTCCCCCAGGTCCAAGTGCCTTTTTCAGCTCGGGGTCGGGGTACGTCCCACCGAGTCAGCCCTTCGGACTGGGGACGTAACATTCCCCCAGAACCAAGTATCTCTCTTGGCTCGGGGTCCTCAGGGACATACTCGATGCATAGGATCCGTGAGAAGCATAGCACGGGGAGGGATGATACCCCCATGGTGATTGCTTACTCCAGTGTTACCGAACATAAGGAGGAATATGCCCTTAATGTGTCGAATACTCTTTGATCCTCACTTACCCGATGTAATGGATCCGTGGGAAAGCATAGCACGGGGGATGATGATGCCCCCGTGACAATTGCTAACTCCAGTGATGCTGGACCTAAGGAGGAATATACCCTTAGTATCCCGGACACTCTTTGATCCACTCATCATTTGGATCCAAGAGAGGCGCAGCACGGGGATGCGTTACGCCCCTGTAGCATGTGCCTGCTCCAGCGTGGTAAGGAGGAGCCCTCGTACAATACACAGGCTCCACAGTGACCCGACGTATATAGGATGTGCCCTTACCATTCAAACGCTCTCCTGATCCAAATCCTGGTTCGCCGGGACACTGAGTTGAAAGATTCAGAATTGTGTTTTGGAGGTCTCGAACAGGACGCTGTTTTGAGGCATCCTTGCTGTTGTTTACATTTGTGAAAAGTTTTTTTTTGGGACAAGCGCTAAGTCGCCCCCGCCCTATGATTTTATTTTTCAGAGTTTTTATTTTCGTTTTCCGCTGGTCTGATAGGGGGACGCCCGTGCCGGACTCAGTAGGGCTTCAAAAGGTTGATTCACTTCCCTTCTGGGTAAGTCTCACCTAATTAATCGACTCGGGGCCGGATTCGTTCCGCCGAGGCCACTTGATTAATCGGCTCGGGGCCGGATTTCATTCCGCCGAGGCCGCTTGGTCACTCGGTTCGGGGCTGGATTTCATTCCGCCGAGACCTCTGTATACTACTGGCTCGGGGTCGGGTTACGTCCCACCGAGTCAGCACTTTTGGACTGGGGAGGCGTTTTCCCCCCAGATCCAAATGCCTTTTTTAGTTCGGGGTCGGGGTACGTCCCACCGAGTCAGCCCTTCGGACTGGGGACGTAACATTCCCCCAGGTCCAAGTGCCTTTCTCAGCTCGGGGTCGGGGTACGTACCACCGAGTCAGCCCTTCGGACTGGGGACGTAACATTCCCCCAGGTCCAAGTGTCTTTCTCAGCTCGGGGTCGGGGTACGTCCCACCGAGTCAGCCCTTCGGACTGGGGACGTAACATTCCCCCAGATCCAAGTGCCTCTCTTCATTCGGGGTCGGGTTACGTCCCACCGAATCAGCCATTCGGACTGTGGACGTAACATTCCCCCAGGTCTAAGTGCCTCTCTTCATTCGGGGTCGAGTTGCGTCCCACCGAGTCAGTCCTTCAAACTGGGGACGTAACATTCTCCCATGTCCGAGCATCTCTCACAGCTCGAGACAGGATCACATGCCACCGAGCACATCATCGTTAGCTCAGAGGCAAAATTTTCTCCTCAAAATCGAGATTGGATCAGTTAGGGGTCAGGACCTCCAAATCTCTGGTACAGATATTACAGAGGAGGAGTCATTTTTAGTTTGGACAAGAAGAGGAACTTCATCTCCTGATGGAACGACCCAAGTAAGCAATTTGCTTTGAGGTGGAGAATCGTTCAGAATAGGGTTAACATCTCCAATAACCGAGGATATGAAGATAAAAACAGAAGACTTAGTTGATGGCGAAGGCAATTTCTCTGTGATTTCTGGAGCGACCACCAGCAAGGCGATCAGCACACCATCTTTATATAGTTCCCGGCACCAACTTGCATACTCGTTGGAACCGAGAACTAGGGGACAGATGTTGATGGTGTTTTCAGGCACTATGTTATTTAAGCAGCACGACAGGGGTAAAAAAGGTAATTCACTTCTCAGTCAAGATTATTAATGCCGACCCGACCACTAAAGAGTCAACAGTAAGGGGCCGGAAACTTTACGGTTAGTGACCGAGCACTTGAGTTCAAGATGACCGGGCAATTATCAGGTCGACAGCAGCATTCTCAGTACAAAAGACTATTATGACCGACCACATGAAGACCGAGCATAGGGCAAGACATGTTCGGGAAAATAAGGCATTCTATCCATATGAAATAAGATAATAAGTTATCCTACTTTCATGGGGTAAACTAGTAAGTCAATGTCCTAGTATGATAAAGGAAGTAAATGTAGTTTTTGACTAGGAATCCTTATGGAAAAAGGGAATAGTTTTGACTATGAAATTCTTGTACAAATAGGAATATGATTTCTTCACCATTATAAATAAGAGGGTAGAGTGAGTGTAGAGAAGGACAAGAAAAAGGGAGAACAGCAACAGGGAAGAAAAAAGAGAACCAATATCATCATCAGAATCACCAAGCTCTGACTTGTAAAAACACAAAGAACGGTCTGAGAAGTGCATTTGAATAATAAAAGTATCATCTTGTTTGTGCCCGTGGACGTAGGTCGGATCAAAATCCACCGAACCACGTTAAATCTCCTTGTCGATTGGTGTATTATTTGTCTTTTGCTAAGTTTGTTTTTGGTCCCCCATAACCAAACAAATTCACTATTGAGGGAGGATTATCTCGGGAGTAATATTCCCATATTGCTCTGAGACCAAAATTCACCGTGAACATATATATATGAATCATACAATGATGAGATAAGATGAAAGTATATGAATTGAGAAAATAAAAAGATAATCATATAATTATGTGAGAAAATAAAAAGATATGAATATAATTATGAGAGAACTTATGCTATTTATGTGGACAACTTTTAAGAGAGGAAAAATATTCTCTTAATTATGTGCCTCAATGAAAATGAAGAGATTCAACTTTTTTATATTTATATAGACCGGAGAATAAGTGTTACCACGTGGTTAAAACTAGAGGATTTTGGGTGCATAATACGTCAGCTAACAAGTTATTCGGTAAGTGTTTTTTTTCCGTTTATAAGGCGTGATTTTGTACCAAAACTAGAAGATCTATTCCATTTTTAAAACGTATTAAAATGACTTTATATATATATATATATATATATTTGAAAAGCCTGCCTATTTTAATTTAAAAAACGTATTAAAATGACTCCTACCTAAATTATTTTTTAACACCTATTTTAAATTTTGTGAAAATGGATAAAAAACGCTATGTAGTATCAGAGTCAAAATATTAATTAAGTGAAGTAAAATTTGATTTATCATAAAAATATTAAATATATTTTATTTTAACTGAGATAATCAAAATTATCTCATGAATAATCATATTTTTTTATTCATTTATAAAAAACACATTTTAGTGAATTTTCGAATTAAGGGGTGATTATTCATATTTTTTATTCATTTATAAGACACATTGTAGTGAATTTTCAAATTAAGTGGTGAGAGTCACCCCGCTCACCTTCATGGGGTTCCACCAATGGCACCATCACTTGAAACCCAATGGCAACACCTTTTACTTGTCATCTTAAGCTTCATCTACCAGCTATGCTATGCCACACCTCAATTCCAAACATTATGATGTCAAAGTACAACACTAGTGAATCTATTACCAACACCAGTGAACCTATTACATTACACCCATGAATCACATAACACAATATGGAGCTACAACGCCTGGGGTGAATTTTCCTATTCATCTTGAATCGAACTGCACAAAATTACAACAAATTAGTTGCATTATATGAGTTGAGGAATAAACTACGTGGCTCTGAAAGGGAGGGGGGAAAAAGAACTATTTATATCTTGTTTTCCTTGTACCGTTGTACGGGTATTACACTTCAATCAAAACATCCATCTCGGAGATGAATGAACAGCGCTTTGTCGAGGTTTACTTGGTCTTGGCTGCTCTGAGTTATTCCGCTTCTTCATGATTGACGCAACCGTTGGGCTGAAGTAGTGATCATTACTCCTTTGAGAAGTTACCCCTTGTGAATACTTCTTTCCATGGATGAAGCTGCTCTGCTTTTCTGTCAATGTCTGGCGAGGCATACTGTTCCTTTGAACAGCTTCCCACCTATTGTAACCCACGTAACTTTGGCTTCTTCCCACTTGATGAAACTTTCCTTCTCTAGGGCTTGTATAGTTTCGGCTCTCCGCAGTTTCTGCAGAGTACATTGTTGTTTCTCCCTCGCTGCTATAACCTTTGTACATCTCTGAAACTTCTATTGGAGGTGAGCTAGACTGGACCTCACTTTGGGCACCATTCACAGAGCCTGTCAAGGCAATATCAGCATTCTCAGCATCTGCATTGGAACTGGTCAGTCCTCTATCTTTGATTTGGTCCTCTTCTCTTGATGGACTTTGTGAGTGAAGTTCATTTTCACAATTCTCATCAGAGTTCAGCGACAACCGTTTGAGTGGCTGTAATGAAACTTTAGGTTTGGCAACCCTTGGAGGGAATTTAATATCTAAAAGCTGGATTTGGCAGCTTGATTGAATTGGTACTGAAGTCAACTTTGGCGATTCATATATTTCTGGAGTTGGGATTCCCTGAACGTGAGTAGCATGTGGATCTGTACTTTTGGTTCCTTTTTCAACCGTATTTACCTCAGCAGAACAGCCTGGTCTAGTTTGACCCCTAGTTTTTGAGAGTGTCTTTGATGAAGATGACGTTTTGTCATTAACGTCTACTGTTGACTTAAAGACCTGTCTCATTGTGAAGGAAGCACAAGAATGTTCACTCTTCTGGCCCGTTGACATCAATCTAATAAGTGGTAACTTGGGTTTCGTTAGTTCATCAAGGCTGCCTTCCCACTGCTGATTTAGCCAATCACAGATGATGGGAATGGGAATACCAAACTGCATGGGAGAATCCTTCTTCCACGATGATGAGGAAGATGATGAAGTCGAAGAGGACTTGGTATTAGGAGATGTTGCTAGTTTCATAGGATCACAAATCATGAATGCAAGATTTCCTTGAACATCAAATCCAGCAGATCCTGGACTCCATATCACTCCATCAGTAGATAGTTTTATGAGATTGTCAGTGGCTATTACGACCTTTCCTTCACCAACTGTTAATTCTTTTTCCTCCATGTAGCCGAGGAGGTAAACAACACTTCCCAGATCCAGGTTTGGTTTAGAACATACCTTCAAGTGGTGAGGCTGCTGACCCTGAGCATTTGAGTCTCCATCAATGGAATCTAAACCGACTATTGTAAGATCCAGGACCGAGCTGGTGATAAAGAACCTGAAACCAGATGAAAGACAAGTTTTCATTCATTAATGCACAATATCAGATAGACAATCAAACAAATGAAGTTTCATTAACCTGGCAAACCACTAAGAATAAAAAATTAAATTTAATGGAGCCAAAGATAACACTTCAATCAGTTGTGCAGCGGCTAAAAATGGGAATTTGATAAAATATAGAATAACAATATACAAACAAGAACAAATCCCAATGAAAAGGCAAAATAAATTGGGTTAGTAAGTAACTAATACCACTCCCAGACCTCCTAATATAAGACCCTGAAAGTTTGACACTAAATAAACCAAGCAGCCGGTATTTATTGATTAACTTGTCAACTTAAAAAAATCTTCTAGGTTTCTCCTCCAAATATTGTAGAGTTGATTCCATTTTCAAGTGCTCCAGCTCCACGAGCAAATGTAAAAATAGCACTCCCTTTCCAGTCAGTATGAGAGCTATAATCTGCTAAGGAGATAGAGACATAACTGCAGAATATAAAGAATTGAGACCTCTTGTGCATTTATTGCCAAGATTTATGACTCCTAAGAGGAAAAGAATATTGTCAAGGAAAAGAATATTGTCAAATCTCGGATTCCAGGATCTTCATATTGATGTCAAGAAACTGCTTCTCTAGGAAAAACAAAAGGGAGAATTGGAAGAAGTAACAGAAACAAGAGAATGACACACCAGAAAACTCAAACCAAGATGAATAGAGGCAACAAATTTCTCTTGTGAGGGCCAAGATATATAGCACTATAGAGAGATCAAATAATGAACTCAACTCTCTCTTATCAAGAATCCTCCTAACCTTCTTCAATCTTCACCCCAACACAGCTCCTCTACTATATTAAACTTACAAGACTAATTACTGGTGTTCTACAATTAAAAGATACCACTAAACACAGTCCAAAAGTGACACTCAAACTCTGATCAAGTGAAGAATAGTGACAGAAAAAGCACCACACCAACTCTCTAAGATGCATCTCTATGAACTCTCCATCAAAGGTGCTGCGAATCATCTCAACTCGAGTTGTCCCGTGTCCATGCCTCAGATATCAAGTCTATCAGCAGATTATACCTTAATTTCCACTACTTAATCAACAATTCAACAAAGAAAGCAGCAAATTCATACAAAAATATCATGAGCTCCTGCATCTTTCATGCAATTGACACAAAAATGGTTGAGTTTATCATCAAAAATCTTAAATTCATGGCAAGATGCATTTCATGCACTAAACAACTACTAGTAGCCAAATAACCAAAAAGTGCCCAAGTTATCAAAAACAAAATTGCCTCAACCAAAAAAAAAAAAACAATCTTATTAATTCAACAAAAGGTGCTTTGCGTTTTATATTTATAGGCACATAATAATTCACAATTCTGTTAAAATCCACTAAACTATGAACACATCGCATCACAGCCGGCCCTGGCACAGTGCCACAAGGGCAACTGTCCAGGGCCCAACAGTTATTAGGGGCACCAAATGTTTAAAATTTTATTAATATTTTATTACTTAAATATCTCCATTTTGTGAATAAAAACGTGGAATGCACTATTCATCATCATATTTCTTAAAAAAAAAAAAACACACGAAATTTCCTTACATGGCTCTCGCTCTCTAGCTCCTTTTTCTCTTGCAAATTTTTGTCCAATAAAGAGTGGGATTTATTGATTCTTCATGTTCTCTTCAGCCCTAATAAGTTTCTTTCTGCTTTCCTTAGATTAATTTGAGTTTTCTAACTTCTAAGCATGTAATCTTTATGCCCATTTTCGAAAATTCAAGAAGTTTTGATTGGAATTGCATTATTTTGCATGATTACTGATTAAATTAAGCATTGTAGGTATTTATGCTTTAGGTGCAAATGGGTTTATGCATTGGCCGATAATATATAATATATGTTGGAATGATAATTTTGATCAGAAATTTTTGTTATATTATGTGTAGGTAATTTTTGCAAACAAATTATCGAAGCCATGTCTTTTAGGAAACAACTCTCTAGTAATATGAAAAGGAAAAAAATGCTAGAATTTTTTTGGAGTACGATTGTAGGCACTGCATTTTTGCATATAAGTCCCGATGATGAGTCTCGCATGGAGACATACCTCTTTAATTGTGGAAGCCGCGGGAAACAGACGTCGGAAGGGAAGAGTCAAGAATTGACATTTCTGTTGGATTTAATTCGCTGGATTAGCTTCGGGTTCGCTTGTTGGACCTCTGTTTCAAAACACATCACTAAATCACACACCAAGCCCACTAAATGGACCAAGCCCACCAAGCCCACACGCCTAAAGACTTAAGCCACACGCCCACTAGCCTTCCTAAATAACAAAACACACATTAAACACATGCATAAATCAAGCCAAATCCACTTCCTAAATTAAAGAAATCCCATGGATCCCTTGCCTAATTAAACCAAATCATATCCCTCACTAAAAAAGAATAAATCAAATTAAATCAAATCACTTCCCTAATTAAAAGATTTTTCCTTATCACATACAAATTGAAAAGATATTCCTTTTAATGCACAAATCCCTTTCCTTCTCAAACAAGGATAGCCCTCATCCCTTTGCCTATAAAAAGAACCCTTCACCAACATATTAAACCCCTGGCTCATTCATACAAAAACATAAAGAAGAAAACCACTGCCCATTGCCGTCCAACACCCCAAAAACCCCTTCCTTGCCGTGAATAAAAAACCAAGAAAGCCCTCCATTCACCACAAACCCTTCACGCAAAAAAGCACTCAACACATAAACCCTAATCACGTCACTGCCCTCACACTCAGACAAAGCCAAGCCAGCAGCTCACTCACTGCCCTCACCCTAACTCTCTCTAAAACCACGACACCATCACTCATCACACAAAAAGCCACTCAAGTCCAGCACACACGTCCCCCAAAAAACTGACATCGCAGCCCCTCTCTTCATTCAACACGCACAGCCCATCACGTAAGCAATAAACTGATTCACGCCACCTTCAAGCACACACATAAACTTTCGGCAACAAAGCCCAACCCTCAACCACACTTCACGCCAGACGTATAAGCAACTCTCAACTCACTCCCACATCGACTGAACACAAATCTTCAATACTCATCACCCTTCTCGACAAACCGCACAGCTCCCATTCAATAAACCCTAAAGTCAAGCCAAACAACAACCCCTCACGATACAACTCTGAACACCCAAACCCCCCAAACAGCCCCAAAACTGCACTGAAAACTGCATCAAAAACTGCCCAAAACAGTGACAAAAACCGCAGCCCCAAACCCTTCAAAAACCGCAAAAACAGTGGCCTAAATTACTTTAAAACAGTGACCGGAAAATACCTTGAAAACAGCAGCGAAACGGAGTGAAAACAGCAGCCCAAACAGCGAAACAGCGAGGAAAAAACATTGAACCTGTGAACCGGGAGAGTTGAGGAGCATCAACCCTTCCGACGGCCGTGTAACGCACTTTCGAGAGACGAAAAAAGAGGTTGGACCTGAGGGCACCTTCTTTATTTATTATCTTTCGTTTTTTTTATTTTATTTAATTTAATACTTTATTGCATGTGAGTATTATGGTTTGATGCATGATGTGAATTCCGGATGAACGGAATGCGTGTTCTCTTTTGTGGTATATCGGATGGAAACCCGGACGTAAATTCAGTAACCGAATCCGAATGGACGGTAGTGCAGTTTGTACTCGGGATACAATGCCACGTACCACTTGAGAGACACACGTATTTCGTTTCATCTAACCATGTATTTAAGCATGATTTAGTCTAGTATATCGTTTATTTTTTAAGTATGATTATGTTATTTTTCTATGCATTATTTAGTTCTTTAATTTCGCATTAGGAATTTAGTTTACGTTTATGTTTAAGTAGTTATTTATTTGTTCTTTGTGTTCGATGATTCAACATGCTCGTTGTGTGATATTATATGCTTGCCGTTATAATGACTTATTTTTTGAAACATGCTAACTTAGTCATAGGATTTATTTTGATGAATGCGGACTAGATCTAAGTTACCTTTGAGCATACATGTTGCATAGATTCAGTTAGTTTATTGCAAAAATCATATCATTACAAGTGGCATAAGTAAGGGACCATTCCGAACCAAACGGTTTGAGGTCTTTCCTTGCGAGGGGTGAGTGCGGGCTTAAATCACATTTTCCCCGTTCACACCGGGTGGCGACTCCATTTTGTTCTCCGGTTTAGTTCCTCCGTGAGCTATTCCGTACTCCCAACTAGGCCGCGAGCCTGGAACAGCGTCGCCGATTTCTATGTCCTACAATGATGATATAATTGATGATTTTGCTTCAAAAAATGCTAGAAGATAATTTCTTAATGGTTGAAATTTCAAGGAGTTTTGCTAGGAATGGTTGAAACTAAATTAGGAATTTAGTTTACGTTTATGTTTAAGTAGTTATTTATTTGTTCTTTGTGTTCGATGATTCAACATGCTGTTGTGTGATATTATATGCTTGCCGTTATAATGACTTATTTTTTGAAGCATGCTAACTTAGTCATAGGATTTATTTTGATGAATGCGGACTAGATCTAAGTTACCTTTGAGCATACATGTTGCATAGATTCGGTTAGTTTATTGCACAAATCATATCATTACAAGTGGCATAAGTAAGGGACCATTCCGAACCCAACGGTTTGAGGTCTTCACTTGCGAGGGGTGAGTGCGGGCTTAAATCACATTTTCCCGGTTCACACCGGGTGGCGACTCCATTTGTTCTCCGGTTTAGTTCCTCCGTGAGCTATTCCGTACTCCCAACTAGGCCGCGAGCCTGGAACAGCGTCGCCGATTTCTGTGTCCTACAATGATGATATAATTGATGATTTTGCTTCAAAAAATGCTAGAAGATAATTTCTTAATGGTTGAAATTTTCAAGGAGTTTTGCTAGGAATTGTTGTATATGATTGTATTTTTTATTGTCGGGGTTTAGGTACTATGTCCCCATTTGTATATTTTCTCAAGTAATATAATTTGGGCGCAAGGGCCTAGCCCCCAGCTTCGACTGGGTTCCAGCCCTCGTTAAATATTATTTTTTTTAAACATATGTATTCGTAATAAAAAAGGACACATTTTGAGCTTTCGCACCGGGCACCCAAGAACTCAGGACCGGCCCTGCATCGCATCCAAGTAATCCAATATCAATCACCATTTCAAATTTGGATTCAGTGATGAGTTCGAGCACAGTTCAGCACGAACACTAGCTTCAATTTTTTTTTTTTTATCAATTTTAACTAGAACTCAAAAAGAGAAATTATTCCAACAAAATATATACAAACATATGTTAAAAAATTCGAATAAAAACCTGTGAGGAACGAGAGCTGCGGCGACGCCGCTTGGAGACGGATCTTGGCAGTCTCAGCAGCAGCAACAGACGGAAGATTAACATGAGTGGTCAAAAGAAGATTACGATGAATCAAGAAACCGGTACCGGAAAAACAATTTCCGGCGCCGGAGATTGTGGCCATCGCCGGACCCTTACTGGTGAAAATGGCGGCTTTCATTCTCTCGGTTTTGGAGACCCCTTTGCAAAAACACCATGACTCTCTCAACACACCCATTTTTAACGTAAAAAAATGTATGTTAAGTGATGTTTTTATTGGTAGAGAGATGGATCTGAGAGCGGCATTCCAGTTTGAGGGAGAAAGTGAGACGAGTGAATGGGCGTGTGTGTTTTTGAGCTGGAAATAATGGGTTTCAAACTTTCAATTAATAAAATTCAAAGAAAATTTAAAAAGAAAAAAAAAAAGAAAGAAAGTGCTGTTCCTTCTCAGTGATGAAATCCAATGGCAAAACTGCAAAAGAGTTTGAGGATGGTGAAATATTTATATTTAAAATTCATTCAAATTTTTCAATGATATTTCTCCTAATTTATAAGTCGGTCTTTGTATATAAGATAGATGTTCTGTATCCATTCCTGGTGTTGTGTTTATTCGAGGGAAATGAGAATATAGAAATATCAATTATTTATATTAAAATTATTTATTTTCTAAAATTGAATAAAAATTGAAATGAAAATGAGAGTGGGGACTATATATATTTGGAGTAGAGAATAAAGTCTCATTCTCACCATCTTCAAGGGAATGAGAATTCCATTCTTATTATTAATAAAAAAAATTACAATATTATCCATAAGATAATTAATTAATATTAATTTATAAATAATAAATAAAATATATTAATAATTAATAATAAAATAATAATTTAATAAAAAAATAAATTAATATTAAATAATTTAATACATTAATAATTAATTTTTGAGTAATGATACACTCACACACTTTTACTTAAAGTTTTATAAACTCTCTCACTGTAGCTACAGTGATTTAGTGTAGATAACTGTAGCTACAGTGAGAGAGTTTGTAAAACTTTAAGTAAAAGTATGTGTGAGTATATCATTTTTGTTAATTTATAAAGCAATAGTCAATAAAGAGATGATCTATCCACACAAATACAAACATTTTATATGTTGTACTACAATCTTTATGGATACTAGTCCAAAAAAGATTGTAGTGTAAGAGATTATGTCTTGTGTAGAGACAACCTTAGAGTTTAGGTACCTTACACACAAATATATAATCTTAAAACTCTAACCCTAGCATGAAAAATGAGAAAGATGAAGAGAAAAGAAGCAAATTCACACTTGGCCAAAAGCACTTACAATACACTAATAAAGTAGTGTTTATATAGTGCAAGGTTAACCAAGCCTTCTGGGCTTAGTTATGGATCTGTTAATCATTTAGTCAACCGATTTGCTAAAATAGCTTTATGTTTTAACAAAATGGTAAACCGGTTTGTAAATCGGTTTGCTAGTGTCGTGTGAAACCAACTTGCTCACTTGGATGAAATCGACTTGGTAAATCGGCTAGTCGTTTTATCCAAACCGATTTATTGGTCTTATGAACTAATTTAAACATGTTTCTCGTGTCAATAAATCCCGAAATGATTCACAAAATATGTGAAACATATTTTACATCATTTCTTTATATAATCAAATTGCAGACCCACATACATATAGTGTGCGACTCGTTAGGTTCGATCTCAAGTTGGACATAAAATTGGTCGGGATAGACTATATAAATCCACATAATCTATCCTTCAATGAATATCATCATATGATTTCCATAGTCCAATGATAATGAGTGACAGTTAACAATGTATCATAACCCCTGAATGAAAAAAAATATAATATTTTCGTAAATGATTTTCGTATGATACGATCCTTAGCCTAAATTAGCATTCCACCAATAACTTAGAGTGTGGAATGTGTCTACTCTACTAGTCATCAGTTGAATGTTGATCATAATCTTAATGATATGTAATAAAGAAATTTTCCTAATCGTAATTCTCTCACCATGGCATATAAGTGATGATGCAAATCCATGGCCATGGATTTGCATCATCACTTATATCAACTACGCAATAGAATACTAAACTCACTTAACAAATATCGACATTGAGTTTGGTGATCCTCTACTGTGTCTTCCATAATCTTCATATTTTTATCATGTAACTTAATCACATAGTCCTTAAAGGACGACTCAAGTTAGTGTTAAAGTTACACAACTCTCATATACGATTAGTGAATACCTAAAGTCTTAGGATTAGTTCATAAATCATGTAACATCCCCAATCTGGGAGATGCTATCGGTAGGGGATAGACCGTACTATCTCCATAAGCCTCTGACTTCTGATAACTACTATTCTTATCTCACATATATATAAAATCATCAACTATGTATGTATAATACTCTTAATACTAAGTACTTTGTTTAAATACACATTTCAACATTGACAATAACTTTTATAATGCAATATACATGTGACTTTTACTGTATAACATATATGTTACATGACATTCTCTGACTCTGACCGAACTGGACTTTATCCCTGACTTGACCTGGTGGACCAACTCCCCAGTGACTACCATCAATATCCACCCTCCTGAGCTCGTCCTCAAAGAACCTGCAAAATAAAATACTGGTAGTAGGGGGTCAGATCCTTTGAAATATCTAAGTGAGTGGACAGTTTTTAAATGAAAACCATAATACTTAAGAAACTCTTGTTTTAGAAATCAATTCGAATCTTATATGAAAACTTGTCTTTCTGAAAGCAATTATGTTTCGGAAAACCCTTGTGAGAATCTTTTCTTAAAGTCTCTGATAAAATTACTATTTATGAAAATTTTCCTTTCTATGAAACTTTTCTCTGAAAACTGTTTCTGAAATCTGTATCTGTAAACTGATTTATGAAAAAAATTTTCTAAAAATCTAGTATCTGTCTCTGTAAAACCCGACGCATGGGGGCGTTACGTATCGTCGTCCCCCCTCACGCCTAACTAGAGCCAGAAGTGCAAATCCATGACATTAGGGCGTTACATATCACCTTCCCCCAAAGCATGTCACTCATATCCCGGAAACTAGTGGTCTTGGTCCGTTACGTATCGCCGTCCCTCATGCCACTGAACTAGAATGGAGGTGCGGATCTATGCTACCCTCCAAGCTCTGAATCTAGGATCTAGAGGCATCTTTCATCCCTAATCCTGAACTAGGATCTGAGGGCGTTATGTATCGCCGTCCCCCCCAGTCCTCTACATATGCACATGTCATCCATCAATTCCATGTTTGTATCAAGTTACATACTGAGGTGGGTTTTTCCCACATGCCTCGAAAACATAAAATCATGCTATTAAAAACAATCTTTCTAAAACATCATTATTTGAAAAGGATCCGTGATAAAATTCTGGCTATCGCCCTAAGCGAAGAAAAGTAAGTATGTGCTTAAAATATTACAAAGAAAAATTAATTAGAAAAAGAGTATCCACTCACTGATTAGGAGTTCCGCTAGCATAATGTCACTTTGCCGAAACATTTTGTGGTTCCTGCGATAACCCTCAAATGACAACTTGATTAGAATTCATGTCGTAGGATACATTCGGAAATTATCATCACTATATGATGTTCTACATTTGTGTTATGGTAAATCACATGTATATAGAATGATACGAAGCCCTTCAGGTGGTCTCTAATGTTCTGGGTTAAAACTGGATTGGCTAAAAAATTTATCCTGAGAAATGGTCGCGCGTCGCGACGCACATACTTGTATGTCACGACGCGACCTGGAAAAGGCAGAGACAGAGAGCTTATTTTTGGTTCGCGTCGTGACGCAGACATCACAAAATCGAATCTGGGCTTCTTTTCCAGAACGTGTCGCGACGCGAGGTGCGTGGCGTCACGTCACACGAGGCCATTTTCAGGGCCTAAATTTCACTTTTCAACTCAACACTCAAGCAATTCTCATACTTTTAATCTAGGACTAACACATAGGTACTTCTCCAACCTCAAAACTCATCTAATATCACCACCCATACACAACCCATTTTCTAGAATCATTCAATCACCAAGCATAATATCTTCATCATATTCACAAACAAATAAACCACATTCAATGCTAATATCATCATGACACTTATCAAAACACATGTCAACAACTTATTAATGCCAATTCTAACAATTCCCATGGCTAGGGTATGCTATATTCGAAATGGAGATTTAGTTTTTCCTTGCCCAAAACTGAAAAATAAAGAAAAGAAAGGAAGTTAGAAACTTACTTGTCATGGAATATGCTTGGAAACATCATCAATCTCTCCAAAGGTAGAATGAGAAAAGAAAACAAATGAGAAAGTTCTCCCCAAACTCTCCCTCATCTCCCTCACGTTTTGACTCCTCAAGAGGATGAGTGAATAGTGCTCTATTTATAGCGCAAGTGTTGATTTTTTTGTTGCAAATGAATGGTCCATATTTTGCCACATCAGCAAATTCTAGTTAATTCCTGAAATTACTGTAGTATTTATGGAAATTGTAATTTTTGACCCACATATGCTCCAAATTTGGAAAACAGTTTAACGCGGAAGTTGTAGCTCTCGGTCTAAGCTTTCTGACGATATAAAATTCAAAAAATAGAAGATCGTATGAAAAAGTTACGGCTCAATTACTAAAAGATGTCCGAGGTGGAACATAAACTAAGTTATGCGTCAAAATTTCACGGAATCTCCCTAATGTCCCAAATATCATTTATGAGCACGTATTTGCTCGAACATGATTTATATCAAGTATTATGCTTCTGAATTATAATATTCGTCAGGCTCTGGTATCATACGAGTCGTTGGTTCACCAGATTTTACAAATTTTTCCCCTTTAAATAAGATTCATCCTCGAATCCTCTTTTAATCTGAAATTCTATAGTCTGTCTAGATCTTAAATTCTCGATAGTGAATATCTTGTCGCAAGTTACATGACTACTCATTCTCTACTTCACTCCATCAATTGTATCATAACCTAGAAGGTACTCTATTTCTATCTGCATGCACTGATACTTTACACTATTTCTTAAGTTCATAAATATGCAGTACTGTTCTTCTTATCTTAATATCTGTTTCAGGCATGATACATCTTGAATCCTTGATTGAGTGGAAAATTCCTTGTCCTTGCTTCTTAAGAGTTCTACTAGATACTTAATACTATTATCAAGCTACAACTACTGTTATGCCTTACATAAATCTCATTCTTCAATTTCTAGCTATGACCGACTTTACTTAATTATAGCTTGATAACTTACACACTACTAAATATAGTATTATAATAACTTATCTTTTCATTTTCATTATATACTACACAAGTATAAAATCACCCATACTTGTAGTTGTGCATGCTGGTAATGTATGAGCATATGACTCTTTTATATGCATATTTGGTATTAGCTCTCAGACTTAGGTATTTCTGCTAAAACAATCTCCTAAGTGATCTCTTTCAACTTTACTAATAGTTTACCTCTAGCTATTAGTCATACTACTTCTTACTGAGAATCTCCACAAGGTGTATGCTCTCTCAATCTCCTATCGTACTTCCACTATTATCCATTCCTAAGTGTTTTTTTTACTATGTTATTTGGCTTTCCTTCTTATCTCGGTTTCTTGAATCTCTCAAGTCTTCACTTTCTTGGAAACTCCATATCTTAATACTTGTTATGGCATTACTACCAATTCTTTGGCTTGGATACTCCCCATTTGCTAATCTTATATAAGTTAGATGTCTAAGCTATAGGAAATTATGTATAAGTCAGGTATCTTACTTATGTGTTGCCATATGTTGCTTACTAATTCCTTACTCTTTCAGACCTTTACTTCTTGGATACTCTTCGTTCTACTGTTCAACTATCTTGCTATCTCGTAATTTATCTATTATATCCCGCTCCCTTTCTTACTTAATCAAATCCTTGTTGAGTTCTAAATTAAGGGGTATACATATACTTCGCACTTCTAGTTAGGTTTTTATATACTTACTGAAGTAAGGTTATTGGAATAAAAAGAATTATCATTCATACTGCTGGAAGCTATATCAACTGTTCCATGCCTTACGATTCCCTAATCTTGATCAATCCCTCCGAGGTCTTTGCTTACATTGCTGTTTCCAAGATACAATAGCTATGTCACTATACATACTGAATTCTCTTGTTATTTCTGTATCTTTTTTACTGCTTTCATATCCTACCTCTTGGCTCTAAGTCATGTTACTGAGTTTAATGGTGGTTCATTTCTCTGGCTACTTTATAGATATATGATTTCTATTCTAATTACGGGTTGCAACTTTACCATTTGATCTTTCTGTCGGTACTGGTACTTAATGGTTAAGTTCTGAGTGTTTTTCATCCCATAAGTCTGTTCTTTTGAGTTCACGTGGACTCATACTGGTTTTTGCCTGATCTATACTACTTGTCCATTCTTGGCTTGGGTCAGGTTCTTTCTTTTCTATCTCTTAAATCCTTCTTAGTTCTTTCCTATGTGGTCTATCATTTAGTGTTTTATGTTTTTGAGTTAGGTTAACTTTTCATCGAATTTTTCTTACGGATATCTTTATCTAGGCTAGTATAGAGTGGGGCAGGAATTTATATCTCAATAGATACTGGCGTTTTATTCTGATACTTTGTGTCCTGACAAAGTCTATTACTTATGTAAGGTAGGTATAAGATAGACTCCGTCAGGGCTACTACTTTGACTGGTATCACTGAAGAATAAGAATCTAGGTAACTTAGGGTCACATCTATATCAGGTTTCTTGGGATAAGGGAATTAATCATTTCCGCTTACAACATTCATTTGTTTACTTGAGAGCCTGAGTTTGGGGTCTAAAATCTTCTCATCCTTTTGGCATCTCTTATCAATGGAAACTCCCACTTCTCATTCTGCTTTCTTGCTTTCTTCAATCTTTCAGTCCATTCTTCATTACTCGGGGAACTCGCTACCTATACGAGGTACTCAAGTTAATAGGGAGATGATGATCACGCAGGGATACATAACTAGTACTCTAATATGCTGCAGCTATCGGGATAATATGACTAGGTCATGATTATCCGATTAAAGAGACTAGTTGCTAGTGATCTGATATATGCTTCGTACGGGGCAGACACAATTCCAGCCCCAGGCCTAGCATGTGACATCTGATACTGAATCATAATACGTAATACATAGTATATTGTGTCTGATATAGATTATATATTCTTCGTTGAATATTTCTGGAGAATTGGGTAGGTACGGTGCTTTGCTAGAAGCCAACCATGTCTTGTAAATCGGTGAGAACGTGGTACACGGTACGCACGTGTCGGATAGTCCGACAACCAGATTTATTGCCAACATATCCATGGATCTCTTGGGTCGCTTCCCAAAGATTCACCGATGACATTTGACTTCAACAGAATTAATCTGGGATTAATTATAAGAGAGAGAAAATTAATCTGTGATTAATTACGACAAGAATTTATCTGGGATAAAATTCAAATAGAAGAGAGAACGCGATTAATTTGTAATTAATCGTTTAAATAATATATTGGATATATTAATTGAAATATGATTTCAATGCGGAATTAACATTGGATTTTAATTCGGGCAAACGATTTAATTTGGAATTAATTCGTAAGCGACTTCGTAATAATTTTGCTAGGCATTAATATTTAATTAAATTGGATTTAATTATGTCGCAACGGAAAATTCGTTTTATTCGGAATTAAACGAACCCGAGCCCGAGCGAAGTTGCGTGTTGAGTTAGCCAACTTAAATTTGGAATTTAAAAGTGGTGGGACCCACTTCACTTACATGGATTATGGATTTGATTTGTTGGTAAGTAAGGCTTGGCTTTACTTATAAAACACTCAAACCAAAACCAACACTCAACCTTTGTATAAATTAATTTAGTCAACTTTGGAAGTGTAATAAGTTACTATTCACAACATTCTCTCTTCTCCTTCCTCCTTCATTACCGTGACTTCTTCTTCTCCAAGGGAAAGTTTTGTTGCAAATTTTTTCTTAAGCTAGCACTGAAAGAGCAAATCAAGGTGATAGGGAAACTCACCCTTGGGTTGGATTCACTCAAAGAAAGCTTGGAGCTCTCAACAAACATCAAAGAATTTCAAATTCTCATCCATTCATTGTAAGTAATTTTCCGCAACTTACTTTGTTTTATTCACACAATATCATGACTTAAAGACCTTGGGCATTTCTAGGACACTTACAATGGTATCAGAGCCATATCTAAGCATGATTTATTTCTAGGGTTTATATACTTGATTTGAGGATTTTATGCTTTGAGCTTGTAAATGCCTAAATTGGTTGTTTGGTTATGGTTATATGATGATAACTTGGAGTTATGCATGATTGATTTTATGAATTGCAGAAGAAGCTCTTTCGTTCTCGCATGTCAGAGGGTACATCTGTCGAGCACTATGTGTCGCAGATGATTACTGACATCGAACAGCTAGGTCAGCTGGGCATAACTTTTGAGGCTAAGACTTCCATAGATTTGATCTTACAGTAGTTGCCTGACTGTTGGGGCGGGTTCATCATGAACTATAATATGATTAACCAAGAGAAGACTCTTAGAGAGTTGATGGCGATGCTGAAAGAAGCAAAGCCAGAGCTTCTGAATGGCAAGAAGCGCGAGGCGCACTTCACTTTGAAACCTCAGAAGGCCAAGGTGTGGGACACAGAAACTGGGCGACGCATGCTGTTCCGGGCTCGCGGCCAGGTTGGGAGTACGGAGTAACCCGCGGGGGACTAAACCAGAGAATAAAAGAGTCACCACCTAGTGTGAACCGGGAAAATGATTTAAGGCCGCATTCACCCCTCGCAAGGGAAGACCTCAAACCGCTGGGTTCGGAAAAATCTCTTACTTATGTCACTTGTAATGAAATGATTTGTACAATAATCTAACCAGCCTAAGCAACATATATTTCCAAGGATAATTTACTTCTAAGTTCGCATGCATAAATCAAGAGTTCATCTAAGTTCACATGTAACACAATTTCATATTTGCATACAACCTATTTGCACATAATCTATGTCCAAATTTGCATAAACCTATTTGCATATAATCTATGTCCGAATTTGCATACAACCTATTTGTAAATAATCTATGTTCGAATTTGCATGCATAGAGATAAATTGAAATACGGCAAGCATCCAATGTCATAAGCACATTACATTCATGGACACGAAAATGTAAACAAATGGTAGTTGCACAATCATACGTATAAAGAGAAACAATTAGGTATATAATGCAAAGAAATAACCAAAGAGGCGATTGTACATCGAAATAAACGTGCCATGATGAGATTTGAAAGATAAATAATGGAAGTGAAAGAAAGGAGATGCGACATATGCCCACATCTATATAGGACTTCAAGTGTCCGATTGAACGTGTCTCACATTCAATCGAATGCACTTTGTCCGGCGCGACAAAACATCGTGGCAAAGGTAGCCCGTAGGCTTTCTATCCCTCAAAGTGGAGGACTTTTAATCCAACTTGATTTGCCCATGCGCGATGCAACATGATGCATGATTATGCAAGAAGATGACATACAAAGAAAAGCAAATAATGAAATAAAAGGCGCGGCGAAGTATCGTGGTAAAGGTAGACCGTAGGCTTTTTATCCCTCCAAATAGAGGACCTTTAATCCAACTTACTAAGCCCATGTGCATCACATCTTAATGCATATAAAAGTAAAGACAACAATATCGGACTTCGTATACCCGATTGAACACATCTTACATTCGACCGAATATACATCATCCGGCGCGGCAAATCATCGTGGTAAAGGCTTTTAACCTCTGGACATGGAGGACCTTTAATCAAACTTACTAAGCCCAAGCGCTAATAACGTAATGCATATAAAAATAAAGACAACAATATCGGACTTTGTATACCCGATTGAACATATCTTACATTCAACCGAATATACATCATCCGGCGCGGCAAATTATCGTGGTAAAGGATTTTAACCCCTCGACATGGAGGACCTTTAATCCCACTTACTAAGCCCATGCGCTAATAACATAATGTATATAAAAAATAAAGACAACAATATCAGACTTTGTCTACCCGATTGAACACATCTTACATTCAACCGAATATACATCATCCGGCGCGGCAAAGCATCGTGGTAAAGGATTTTAACCCCTCGAAATGGAGGAACTTTAATCCAACTTACTAAGCCCATGCACTTTATCTCATCATTACACAAACAAATAACATGCAGAAATTAAATAGTGGATAGTAAATGAATCAAGATAACATAAAACAAATCTGTGCCGTTTAATCAAGTGGTACGTGGAGTTGTATCCCAGTACAGACTGCACTACCGTCCATTCGGATTCGGCTACGGAATTTATGTCTGGGTTTCCATCCTATATACCACAAGAGGCGACACATTTTCCATTTTATTCAAGAGCCACAACACACATCATTCCACAATATTCATACAAATGAAATTCAGTAAACAATTAAGACATAGATAAAAATAAATGAGAAAAGTACCCTCAGGTCTAAACTTTTACGTCGACTCTGGGACTCGCGTTACACGGTGATCGGAAGGGCTAAAGCTCAGCAACATTTCTGGTTCACTGGTTTGCATCTTTCCTCCCTGTTTCGCTGTTCGAGTTACTTTTGACTCCGTTTTATTGCTGTTTTGCTGCTATTTTTTAGTCACTATTTCTGCTGTATGAGGCCACTATTTTTGCTGTATAAGGCCACTATTTTTTGCGTTTTTTAAGGGTCTAGGGGCTGCTATTTTGGGGGTATTTTCTGGACAATTTCGGGCAGTTTTTGGGGTGTTTATTCGGTCAGGTTGTTGGCTTCAAGGGGCGTGCTATGGACTTGTTGAGTGGAGTTTGGCTGTGGGTACGTGGAGGGGGCAATGGCTGTGTTGTTCTCGGTTAATGGTCAAAGGGGCAGTTTAATGAAGGTTTGTGGGTGTAACGTGAGGGGGCTGGTGCGTGGCTGTCGGCGAGGGGCTGGTGCGTGGATGAGGGCACGTGGCTAGTGGGCTGTTTGTGAATCGTGATGAAAG
The DNA here is from genome assembly GCA_019454045.1 of Zanthoxylum bungeanum. Taxonomy (NCBI): domain Eukaryota; kingdom Viridiplantae; phylum Streptophyta; class Magnoliopsida; order Sapindales; family Rutaceae; genus Zanthoxylum; species Zanthoxylum bungeanum. Next base: position 38,178 of record SKCR01000114.1, read on the forward strand.
GCTGATGAATGGCAGCGCATGAGCAGGTTTGTTAATGGCTTGCGTGTGTGCATTTTTTGTATTGCACGTGGGCGTGAGTGTCTTAAGTTTCTTAGCTTAGTGCTTGGCTTATGTGTGTCTTTTTAATCGGTGTGGGAGTGTTTAGAGTTTATTATCATGGCTGCTACAGAGAGAGAGAAAAGAGTGCGAGAGGGGTTAAGTGTTTGTGAGTTGGTTATTTTATGGTGCGTGTGAGTGACTGCTTGATTAATGGAGGGCTGTGCATTTGAAGATGAGTGTGATGTGCCGAGAGAGTGAAGGACATGTGTTGCATGTGAGTAAGATGTGCTTAGGGTTTGTTCTTGTCGGTTTGTTTCATCGGAAGGGCTGTGTTTCAAGTGGAGTTCATGGAGAGGAGCTGGAGTTCATCGAGGTGTCGCGGTTGCGTCTCCGTACCTAGAGTGTCGCAGTGATGTCTCCATAACCGGAGTGCCGTACCTGGCATGCTAAACCTCATACCCAAGGCGTCGCTTGTAATATCTCCATACCCGGAGTGCCGTACCTGGCGTGCTAAACCTCATACCCAAGGCGTCACTGTAATATCTCCATACGCGGAGTGCCGTACCTGGCGTACTAAACCACATACCCAAGGCGTCTCTGTAATATCTCCATACCCGGAGTGCCGTACCTGGCGTGCTAAACCTCCTACCCAAGGCGTCGTTGTAATATCTCCATACCCGGAGTCCCGTACCTGGCGTGCTAAACCTCATACCCAAGGCGTCGCTATAATATCTCCATACCTGGAGTGCCGTACCTGGTGTGCTAAACCTCATACCCAAGGCATTGCTATAATATCTCCATACTCGGAGTTCCGTACTTGGCGTGCTAAACCTCATACCCAAGGCGTCGTTGTAAAATCTCCATACCCGGAGTGTTGTACCTGGCGTGCTAAACCTAATACCCAAGGCGTCGCTGTAATATCTTCATACCGAAGTGTTGTACCTGGCAGAACTGATACTAGTAATGATGTGGGCCTCGCCCCCAGAGTGCCATACCCGGCAAGACTAATACTGATAATGATGTGGGCCTCGCCCTCAGAGTGCCATACCTGGCAAGACTGATACTGATAATGATATGGGCCTCGCCCCCAGAGTGTCATACCCGACAAAACTAATACTGATAATGATATGGGCCTCGCCCCCAGAGTGTCATACCTGGCAAGACTGATACTAATAATGATATGGGCCTCAACCCTGGGACTCATCCCTAAAACTGATGCTGGTATCGGTCTCGCCCCCGGGACTCATCCCCAAAACTGATACTGATGATGCGGCTCTCAACCATGGGACTCATCCCCATAACTGATGCTGATGCGGGCCTCGCCCCCGGGACTCATCCCCAAAACTGATACTGATGATGCGGGTCTCAAACCCATAACTGATGCTGATGCGGGCCTCGCCCCCGGGACTCATCTCCAAAACTGATACTGATGATGCGGGTCTCAACCCTGGGACTCATCCCCATAACTGATGCTGATGCAGGCCTCGCCCCTGGGACTCATCCCCAAAACTGATATTGATGATGCGGGTCTCAACCCCATAACTGATGCTGATGCGGGCCTCGCCCCCGGGACTCATCCCCAAAACTGATACTGATGATGTGGGTCTCAACCCCCAAACTGATACTGATTCCTTCCTAAAACTGATGACACAGTACTGTTGCTGCTTCTAGTTGGCTTGCTTTGGCCACTTTCTATTTTTCTTCTTTGAAACCTGTTATTACAAAACAGAACAACACAAAAAGAATACAAATATGTTACGTGTATGCATGCATGCATGAATGAGTTTCCTATCCCGTTGGGTTAGGTCCTCTGTCAATTCCCTTGGTGACTGCTCGGTCTTCTCTTCCTCTGGCAAAATACTGTTTCAATCTATCCACATTGATCGGCTTGGTGAACTCATTTCCTTCCAGGTCTGACAGCCTCACTGCCCCATTTCCCATTACTGAACAGTTATTCTGTCTTTTCTGCTTGCTTCTTTTGGGAATCCCCCGTGTTCTGAGTGTCGCTGAATATCATTGTATTAGGGTTGAATGATTTTGTCAAATATACTCATGTCATGCAGGTTGAAAGGAAAGGACTCAGACAAGTAGGCGAAATGGATGTCTTTATTATTATTCAGGAAAAGGTTCAAACAAGTAGACGAAGTCGATGTCTTTATTAAGACTGCATAAAATAAACCAGAAAGAACAGTTTCATTATTCGCAGCATTGCCTTTTTCCTCGGCCTATGGTTCTTCACTGCTGTCATCCCTTATCCTTGTTAGAGATTTTAGGTCTCCAAGATCGAATTAAACAAGCATGAACATGTGTGAATACAACGAAGGAAGTTACGGAATACTTACATCGAGCGGTTGAGCGACGCAGAGGCAACAAAAACTTCAAAATCTGCTCCTCACTTGTTCGGCAGTGGGTTGTGCGCAACTCACTGTTTTGGCCTTCGTTTGGGTCATTCGTGAAGCTCCAAGCTTTGTCGAATGGTTCCCGGCTCATGGGTGGACTTTCTTATCACCTTCGCATGTTTCTCGGAGTGCTAGCTCTCTTGATTTTTGCCACAAAAACCAACACACTTGCTTCCCCCATTCACGTTTTCTGCAAACCAGAAACCATAAAGTTTCAGCCCTTTTGGGCGTGAATGATGATGAGAAGAAAGAGAGAGAAGAAGTTGAAAAATGTTTAATGTGTAATTGATTTCTAAAACATATACCAATCATATAATATTAATATATGTCACTCAAGCTTTTAAAAGCTTTTCAACAACTCCCATCAAGTCACATCTATCAATCAAGTTGTCAAGTCACATCACTCAAAGTGACAAGTGATTTGACGCTTGATGCGACTAATGATTTGATGCTTAATTTGACTTGCGTGCCGCACTCGAATTTGAAATGCGAATGCGCTCGCAAATAATTCTGGGCTCGGGTTCGATAATTCCAAATTAACGAATTTTCCGTTGCGTCGTAATTAAATGATTACGCCTAGCGAAATCACTATTCACATCGCTAACGAATTAATTTTAAATTAACTCGTTTGCCTGAATTAAAATCTAATTTCAATTCCGCGTCGAAATCCAATTTCGTTTAATATATCAAATATATTAACTTATCGATTAATTCCAAATTAATAGTTCTCTCTCTTTAATTGATATTTTATCCCAGATAAAATATCTCCGCAATTAATCCCAGATTAATTTTCTCTCTCATCTAATTAATCCCAGATAAATTAAAAGTGCGAGTCATACGTCATCGGTGAATATTTGGGAAGCGACCCATGAGATCCCCGGATATGTTGGCAGTAAATTCGGTCGTCTGACTATCCGAACACGTAAGTACATCGTACTACGTTTATACCGATTTACAAGACAAGGTTGGCTTCTAGCAAAGCGCCAAGCCTCCCCAATTCTCCGAAAATATCCTTACAGGAATAAAGGATCTATATCAGGCGTAGTATACATAGTATTGCGTATTTCTGTCCAGTATCAGATGATCACATGCGAGGCCTGGGGCTGGTACAGTGTCTGCCCCGTACGAAGCATATATCGGATAACGAGCAACTAGTCTCTTTAATATCGGATAATCATGACCAAGTCATAATATCCCGACGGTTGTAACCTTATATAGAGAACCAGTTCTGTATCCCTGCGCGATCATCAACTCCATATGACTGGAGTGACAATTCCATCTCGACATCACACCCAACACACTACGATTCTCGATATACCCATAATTGGCGTACACAGAAACCGGTTAAAGCCCTGGACGACCTCAACCAAAGTATATTGATTGTCGTATGCATTAGCGGTGCAAGTCTCAGATTAAGACCAAATACACCTACCCTGATTTCGGACTTCCATAGACACATAGTCATACTACCAATGGAATTCCGAGGGGGTCTTATCCAGAACGAAGCTGTTTCCCGTACCATCGGAGAAACACAACCTCCTATTACACTTGCATGAGTATCCTATACCCAAATATATGAGAACTATGCCGTTGTGCCGTCACAACGCGCACAAGTGTAATACTAGTCTTTTACGTATTTATCAATGTCCAATCTCGATAATACTCTGACTAGGGATATTTAATGATTTATCCTTCATGGATTGATACTGTCTCATATCATTCTCAATCCTGGAACAAATCACAGGGACCTCCTATCATTTATATATCTAGGTGATCTAATCACAAATGATAAGAGTGCAATTTCCTTTGTCACATAGTTAATTTGTACAACAACACCGTGATCTGTACAAATAGTGACGCTATGGGTCATAATTGTCCAACAATCTCCCACTTGGCCTATAACCAGTCACTCGAGTGCTTGACACCCGAACTATGTATTGTTGGCTCAAATTGCTGAGAAAAGGTTTTCGTCAGCGGATTTCATGATTATCGTCTGATGCGATTTATACGATCATCACATCGCCACGATGTATGATCCGAACGAATCAGATGAATATCGAAGTATGTATCAAGATCGTTGATGAGACCATTAATTCTTTAGCATGTGCTGACGCCTAGCTCAGCTGCTAACAGAACTATATCTAATCTAATTAGATTTATTATCGACCCAAATGGCTTCTATTGCCGCCTCAGCTGCCGCAATAACCCGCATTTGTTGTTTATTCAGTAACAGTATCTTGCTTGGAAGATTTCTAGCTCACTGTACTGTTATACAAACTTATAGTACCGTTGGCGACTTATAGTTGTTTTATGAAAGCCAAGCTTTCATCGATTATATTATGGGAATGTCATTTCCAAGAAATGAGATATTATCATTATTATTCAGGACTTTCACAGTCAGCGCGCTCCCACTAACTTCCTTATATACATAAGAATCATTTCGTTTTGAATTAAATCATAAACTATTATGATTACATCAAAACGAACCTAATGCTTGCTTCAATCCATACATGGATCGAATAACCTGCAAACCTTGTTTGCTAGTTTTGGTACAACAAAATCGACAGGATGTTGTAAACATCCTCCAAAAGGTTTCCGTTAAGGAAAGTGGTTTTGCCGTTCTGCTGCCATATTTCATAAATGAAACATGCAGCAACAGCAAACATTATCAAATGGATTTACCGTGGCAACAGGTAAAAGGTTTCGTCGTAATCAACACAGTGTTGATAACTCTACCTTTTCGCTACAAGCCTAGCTTAGTACGTTGGTATGTTGCCTTCCATGTATGTCATCCTTGAAGACTTATATAGTACCAATAGGCACAATGCCTTGCGGTACATCGACTAGTGTCCAAACGTAGTTGGTATACATGGAATCCATTTCGGACTCATGACACTTTGTCATAATAGGGAGTTGATACCTTGTATCACTTCCGCATATGTAGTCAGTTGGTATACCTCAATAAGATTGACATCTTTATGAGGTGAGATCAGAAACCCATACCCTAGGTTTTTTTCTAACTCTCTCCGACATACGCGGTTCTTTTGTATTCGAAGATTATGGTATAGTTTCATCCTTGATGAACCATTTGTGTTCCATTAGGACACGGTGCCTTGAATAGTATTACTCCGATTTTCATCTAGTTTTACTATCCTCCCACTTACCACTGCATATTGGTATTCCTCTAAGGAAAACCGAACGGTGAGCAACAATCTAATTGTTCTCTTGTGAGTTGTATAAGTACAATACTTTGGTATCCCTAGGATAACCTACAATTGGCACGAAATCTGTCAAACAGATTTTAATGGAACCTTATTATAAATAAGTTCTGCACTGATTATGCTTATCCGTTGAAGGAAATGGTAGCTCAGAGCGACTCATGATTAACCTTATCATGTCCAACAAAATTCGGTTACTCTGTTCGGACACACCGTCAAACTGATGTGTTCTGTAAAAAGTCCTCATTGAAAGAATACTTTACTCTTTCAAGTAAACTAGAAACTTATTGCTTAAGTATTTTCCATTACGGTCTTACCGTGACGGTTTAATACTTTAGCCGATCTATTTGTCTACTTCGTGTTGAAACTGTAAAAGTTCCCGATTTGGGTTTCAAAGAAACACATAACCATAACGCGATGCCACATCCGTATAGGTCACGAAATATTCATATCCACATCTAGCCTAGCTAGACATGGGCCCACTTGCTTCACTATGAACTAGGGCTAACAGATTGGTGGCATTTACACTTTTACCAAGTAAATAGTGTTTTAGGTACTTTACCCAATAAACTAGATTCGTAGACTTTATTTGATTGGAATCAAATCAGTCCTAGTACCCACTCCTCGAAAGTGTGGATATACGAGTCTTGTTTAATTGTGTCCCAGACAACAATGCCACAATTAGTTTCACCTGATCAAATCAGTTTGAGCTATTTGTTTGTCATTACATACGTTTGAGATTTATTTATATTCAAAATATAAATGATGTTATTCACATCTAATGTGTTTATCTCAATATCATCTTTATATAATAAAAAACTTTAGTGTTCTAGAATATAAAGGTCAATCCGTAACGGATTAAACACTGATATAGAGATAATGTTTCTAGTCAAACTAGTTACATTATAACAGTTTCCGAATCCTGCTCATAGAAGATTCTGAACATCAGTATATATTTATGTACCACACTAAGTATTTAAAATCTAATTTTAATACTAGTAATGAACATAATCTTTGACAAACATATTTGAAGTCAGAGCCTTGCTTGTCTTCAATTCCTTCATGTCTGCTTTGTCCAAACGGCAGTCACGCTTCCGCGATCCCATTTGCCACAATTTAGGCAGACATTTTGGGATATGTCTTTTATCTTCCCAGAAGATTATAAGGATTTTGCCTTTGCCCCTTTTCACACTCCAGAAGCCTTTGGCCAAGCCTTGGCCTTCCAGAATATCAAAGTAAAATGCGACTAGCGCTACTTGCCTAATTGCAAAGTTTGACTTTGTCTCATTGAGAATAGTCATTAACTCTCCAAGAGTTTCCAATTGCAATTTTAATAGATTAAGCACAAAAGTTATCATCACATAAATCTTCCAAAGATTATGCTCTACTATTTGCTTAACTCCGGGCTTAGGCCTAATATGTTATTTTATCAAATAAAGTAACTCATTAGTTTCCAGGACCATCCTGAAAATTTATTCCCATTTGAAAATTAAACCATTTAAATACATTTTCCCTAGGATTATGATTTAAATGTCAATCTTTCAATTTTATCTTGATTCTAATAGTCCAACTATTTAATCAACGATTTTGGTACTATTTATTATAATGATTATTATAGTCCAACTATACAATCAACTATAATTTAAATTAATTAACCTCAATTACATTTATTACTATAGTCCAACTATAAAATCAACTATTAATCGAAATTAATTAATTCAAATATATTGATTACTATAATCCAATTATATAATCAAATATAATACAGTCCAACTGTTTATTAAAACAACAATTTAAATATTAGTCCAACTAAAATTTAATATATTGACGAATTGATATTTGTTTGAGCGCATATGGCGAGTAATTGAACAAATATTGCAAATTCAATTCTTGCCTCCCACTATTTTTCGGCGAGCCTCTAACCCTCTGTCGAGTACTCGGGAAACCGTGTTTCCTAGCGGGCTAGGATCCCGTTAAATATCACACAATCTGGACTTTGGCCAACAAATTGTATAATAATTAACTAGGTAGATCTCTAAGATCAATTGGATCCAATCCAATTCCTAGATCCAGTAGGGGGAAATCCAAGTCCTAAACATATATCTTATATATGCCAATACATCCAATGTATTACCTAACATTTTTCCTCCGAATCAACTAAGCCTTGGCTTTGGCACAACAAACTTAGTGATCCCAGTCAAACGCGACCTATTGACCATGGAAAGCTTCGTAATCAATGTCGATGGACAAGAAGTGGTCTTGACTTTGGCCAACAAACCACAACTTGGACAAGACACTGATATGGAACAAAGCCTTCGTGATTCAAACACATATTCGACAGACAAATGCCTTGACTTTGGCCAACAAACCAATGCCGTCTTAGATCTTGAGTGAGAATCACTCAATGGAAGGAAAGACGCTTAATATTATTTGAGGGTTTTTCGCGTGCAAATTGGCAACCAATTTATTATCTTTGTTAAGGTCTCATCATCATACACCCTTAAACATGCATTCTAAATACATAATAAAGCACATATGAAAAATAATAATGATATGCGGATGAATACTTTACACATTGATACTAGATCAAATCTCTCAATTTCTCTCTCCAGCTAGCACAAATATTTCTTCTACCAGTTACACTACACTTCTAAAGAAACCTCATTAACATTGAAGGGAATAGGTGATAAGAGAATACAAAGAATAAGGAGGTGATAAGGCTGGACACGCAAGTCCAATTAATAAATCAAATTTATTACACAATTTCTAAAATTGCCCTACCCATCTAATATCCATCCGATATACATTATTCATGCATCGCAACCATGTATTCACACAATCATGTTATCAATCAATCTAACCCAATTAATTAATCTGATAATTAGTGATCATCCAATGTTCAAACAACGATTTGATTTTGTTCGAGTCAAACTCGTTTTTGCGAATAAGTACTCAAAGTACGAATTCCCGAATTAAATTAAACTACATAATTAAATCCAATTCAATTTGTATTTAATCCTAATTCGCTATTTAATTCCAAATTAAATAACACACTTTATTAATAAACCTTTTACGACTTAAATTCCAAATTTAATCGCAACGGGTGTCAAAGCCCGATTAATATCCAATATTAATTTAATTAAAGTCGAATGGGCTTTTAATTAATTTCTTAAGGCGTGGACTTTTGGTCAACTCGGGTCAAACCCAATAACCAAAGTCCAATCCGGGAGTTACCCCATAAGCCTAGAAATCAATTTTGGCCCATTAGGCCCAATTAAACTTTAAAGGTCCATTAAGTCGCATTTGGGCTTTATGGAGGAGATTTGGGCCCAATTGGATCCAATCCATGTGACCTAAACCTAACTTGGTACAACCAAGCCCAATTGGCCCAATTACAACATAACAAGCCCAAATCCAATTTTAAGGCCCAAATAATTAAATCATAGAAGTCCAATTTCATAATCTAATTAATCCTAAAGTGTATAGCATTATTAATTACCCAAATCAATATTTCCAAAACACCAAATTTGTACAATTAATCATGCTCATTATTGTTAAATCATGTCCAACAAAATTTAACAAAAATCAAACCCATTACATGCTTTACTACTCTCGGCAATATGGACTAATTTTATGTCAATTTCGAATTCAATCAAATTAAATCCAAATTAACATTAAATCAACATTCTCAATCGTTTCAAGTCATCCAATGATCAACGAAACAAAATTACTAAGATTTAGGGCATACTCCTATTCGGCCAACACATCAAAATTGGGGAAAATTGTTCCAAACATTTTTTAATCAAATTGATCCAATCAATCATCAATTAAAACACATTCAAGCATACGTAATCATCCAATTTCATAATTGCATGCTCAAATTCATTTTACCCAATTTCATAACATACTCGTCAATTTGGGGATTTTATGTCCGATTCGAATTCAATCCAATTAATTCCACAATCGAAGTTAAATCATATTCCCGAATGATTTCCAATACATCCAATGAATCAAAAATCAAAAATCCCAAGACATAATAGCATTATCAAATTCGGCCAAGGTAACAATTTGGGGAAAAAATGATTCAATCACAATTTCTTGAAATTGATCCAATCAATCTTCAATTCAACATCAATTAAGCATACAAAATCATCCAATTTCATTTAAACATGCTCAAAATCAGTTTACCCAAATTTTAACCCTAAACTTTTTTCATGCTTTTCCTTGCTCTGATGCCATTGTTAGAGATTATAGGTGTCCAAGATCGAATTAAACAAGCATGAACATGTGTGAATACAACGACGGAAGTTGCGGAATACTTACATCGAGCGGTTGAGCGACGCGAAGGCAACAAAAACTTCAAAATATGCTCCTCACTTGTTCGGCAGTGGGCTGTGCGCAGCTCACTGTTTTGGCCTTCGTTTGGGTCATTCGTCAAGCTCCAAGCTTTGTCGAATGGTTCCCGGCTCATGGGTGGACTTCCCTATCACCTTCGCATATCTCTCGGAGTGCTAGCTCTCTTGATTTTTTCCACAAAAACCAACACACTTGCTTCCTTCATTCACGTTTTCTGCAAACCAGAAACCAGAAAGTTTCAGCCCTTTTGGGCGTGAATGATGATGAGAAGAAAGAGAGAGAATAAGTTGAAAAATGTGTAATGTGTAATTGATTTCTAAAATCAATTTAACATATACCAAACATATAATATTAATATATGTCACTCAAGCTTTTAAAAGCTTTTCAACAACTCCCATCAAGTCACATCTATCAATCAAGTTGTTAAGTCACATCACTCAAAGTGACAAGTGATTTGACGCTTGATGCGACTTATGATTTGACGCTTGATTTGACTTGCGTGCCGCACTCGAATTCGAAATGCGAATGCGCTCGCAAATAATTCTGGGCTCGGATTCGATAATTCCAAATTAACGAATTTTCTGTTGCGTCGTAATTAAATGATTACCCCTAGCGAAATCACTATTCACGTCACTAACGAATTAATTCAAAATTAACTCGTTTGCCCGAATTAAAATCTAATTTCAATTCCGCGTCGAAATCCAATTTCGTTTAATATATCAAATATATTAATTTATCGATTAATTCCAAATTAATCGTTCTCTCTCTTTAATTGATATTTTATCTCAGATAAAATATCTCCGCAATTAATCTCAGATTTATTTTCTCTCTCATCTAATTAATCCCAGATTAATTAAAAGTGCGAGTCATACGTCATCGGTGAATCTTTGGGAAGCGACCCATGAGATCCCCAGATATGTTGGCAGTAAATTCGGTCGTCGGACTATCCGAACACGTAAGTACCTCGTGCTACATTTATACCGATTTACAAGACAAGGTTGGCTTCTAGCAAAGCGCCATACCTCCCCAATTCTCCGGAAATATCCTTACAGGAATAAAGGATCTATATTAGGCGTAGTATACGTAGTATTGCGTATTTCTGTCCAGTATCAGATGATCACATGCGAGGCCTGGGGCTGGTACAATGTCTGCCCCGTATGAAGCATATATCGGATAACGAGCAACTAGTCTCTTTAATATCGGATAATCATGACCAAGTCATATTATCCCGACGGTTGTAACCTTATATAGAGAACCAGTTCTGTATCCCTGCGCGATCATCAACTCCATATGACTGGAGAGACAATTCCATCTCGACATCACACCCAACACACTACGATTCTCGATATACCCAGAATTGGCGTATATAGAAACCGGTTAAAGCCATGTACGACCTCAACCAAAGTATATTGATTGTCGTATGCATTAGCGGTGCAAGTCTGAGGTTAAATCCAAATAAACCTACCCTGATTTCGGATTTCCATAGACACATAGTCATACTACCAATGGAATTCCGAGGGGGTCTTATCCAGAGCGAAGCTGTTTCCCGTACCATCAGAGAAACACAACCTCCTATTACACTTGCAAGAGTATCCTATACCCAAATATATGAGAACTATGTCGTTGTGCCCTCACAACGCGCACAAGTGTAATACTAGTCTTTTACGTATTTATCGATGTCCAATCTCGATAATACTCTGACTAGGGATATTTAATGATTTATCCTTCGTGGATGGATACTGTCTCATATCATTCTCAATCCAGGAACAAATCACAGGGACCTCCTATCATTTATATATCTAGGTGATCAAATCACAAATGATAAGAGTGCAATTTCCTTTGTCACATAGTTAATTTGTACAACAACACCGTGATCTGTACAAATAGTGACGCTATGGGTCATAATTGTCCAACAATCTCCCAGTTGGCCTATAGCCAGTCACTCGAGTGCTTGACACCCGAACTATGTACGGTTGGCTCAAATTGCTGAGAAAAGGTTTTCGTCAGTGGATTTCATGATTATTGTCTGATGCGATTTATACAATCATCATATCGCGACGATGTATGATCCAAACGAATCAGATGAATATCGAAGTATGTATCTGGATCGTTGATGAGACCATTAATTCTTTAGCATGTGCTGACGCCTAGCTCAGCTGCTAACAGAACTATATCTAATCTAATTAGATTTATTATCGACCCAAATGGCTTCTATTGCCGCCTAAGCTGCAGCAATAACCCGCATTTGTTGTTTATTCGATAACAGTATCTTGCTTGGAAGATTTCCAGCTCACTGTACCGTTATACAAACTTTATAGTATCGTTGGCGACTTATAGTCATTTTATGAAAGCCAAGCTTTTATCGATTACATTATGGGAATGTCATTTCCAAGAAATGATATATTATCATTATTATTTAGGACATTCACTGTCAGCGCGCTCCCACTAACTTCCTTATATACACAAGAATCATTTCGTTTTCAATTAAATCATAAACTATTATGATTACATCAAAACGATAATTCCAAGAACCTAATGCTTGCTTCAATCCATACATGGATCGAATAACCTGCAAACCTTGTTTGCTAGTTTTGGTACGAAAAAATCTACAGGATGTTGTAAATATCCTCCAAAAGGTTTCCGTTAAGGAAAGTGGTTTTTCCGTTCTGCTGCCATATTTCATAAATGAAACATGCAGCAACAGCAAACATTATCAAATGGATTTACCGTGGCAACAGGTAAAAGGTTTCGTCGTAATCAACACAGTGTTGATGACTCTACCTTTTCTCTACAAGCCTAGCTTAGTACGTTGGTATGTTGCCTTCCATGTATGTCATCCTTGAAGACTTATATAGTAACAATAGGCACAATGCCTTGCGGTACATCGACTAGTGTCCAAACGTAGTTGGTATACATGGAATCCATTTTGGACTCATGACATTTTGTCATAATATGGAGTCGATACCTTGTATCACTTCCGCATATGTAGTCAGTTGGTTACCTCAATAAGATTGACATCTTTATGAGGTGAGATCAGAAACCCATACCCTAGGTTGTTTTCTGACACTCTCCGACATACGCGGTTCTTTTGTATTCGAAGATTATGGTATAGTTTCATCATTGATGAACCATTTGTGTTCCATTAGGACACGGTGCCTTGAATAGTATTACTCTGATTTTCATCGAGTTTTACTATCCTCCCACTTACCACTGCATATCGGTATTCCTCTTAGGAAAACCGCACGGTGAGCAACAATCTAATTGTTCTCTTGTGAGTTGTATAAGTACAATACTTTGGTATCCCTAGGATAACCTACAATTGGCACGAAATCTGTTAAACTGATTTTAATGGAACCTTATTCTAAATAGGTTCTGCACTGATTATGCTTATCCGTTGAAGGCAATGGTAGCTCAGAGCGACTCATGATTAACCTTATCATGTCCAACAAAATTCGGTTACTCTGTTCGGACACACCGTCAAACTGACGTGTTCCGTAAGGAGTCATCATTGAAAGAATACTTTACTCTTTCAAGTAAACTAGAAACTTATTGCTTAAGTATTTTCCATTACGGTCTTACCGTGATGGTTTAATACTTTAGCCGATCTATTTGTCTACTTCGTGTCGAAACTGTAAAAGTTCCCGATTTGGGTTTCAAAGAAACACATAACCATAACGCGATGCCACATCCGTATAGGTCATGAAATATTCATATCCACATCTAGCCTAGCTAGAAATGGGCCCACTTGCTTCACTATGAACTAGGGCTAACAGATTGGTGGCATTTACACTTTTACCAAGTAAATAGTGTTTTAGCCAATTTGCCTAATAAACTAGATTCGTAGACTTTATTTGATTGGAATCAAATCAGTCCTAGTACCCACTCTTCGAAAGTGTGGATATACGAGTCTTGTTTAATTGTGTCCCAGACAACAATGCCACAATTAGTTTCACCTGATCGAATCAGTTGAGCTATTTGTTTGTCATTACATACGTTTGAGATTTATTTATATTCAAAATATAAATGATGTATTCACATCTAATGTGTTTATCTCAATATCATCTTTATATAATAAAACACTTTAGTGTTCTAGAATATAAGGTCAATCCGTAACGGATTAAACACTGATATAGAGATAATGTTTCTAGTCAAACTAGTTACATTATAACAGTTTCCGAATCCTGCTCATAGCAGATTCTGAACATCAGTAATATTTATGTACCACACTAAGTATTTAAAATCTAATTTTTATACTAGTAATGAACATAATCTTTGACAAACATATTTGAAGTCAGAGCCTTGCTCGTCTTCAATTTGTTGGATAATATGACCCATAGCGTCACTATTTGCACAGATCATTGTGTTGTTGTAGCAAATTAACTATGTAATAAGGAAATTGCACTCTCATCATTTGTGATTAGATCACCATAGATATATAAATGAAGAGAGGTCCCTATGATTAGTTCCTGGATTGAGATGATATAAGACAGTATCAGTCGACGAATGATTAATCATTAAATATCCCTAGCCGTAGTATTATCGAGACTGGACATTGATAATGCGGAATAGGCTAGTATTGCACTTGTGTGCGTTGTGAGGGCACAACGACATAGTTCTCATATATATAAGTATTGGATACTTGTGCAAGTGCGATAGGAGGTCGTTGTTCACCGATGGTACGGGAAACAGCTTCGCTCTGGATAGACCCCGCGGAATCCCATTGGTAGTATGTCTGCGTGTCTATGGAGGCCGCATCAGGTTAGGTGTATATGGTCTTAACCTGAGATTGCATCGCTAGTACTTGCGACAATCGGTAAACTTTGGTTTTGGTGGTTGGGGGATCTTAACTGGTTCTGTGTTCACCTCTTCTGGGTTTATCAGGAATCGTAGTGCACTGGGTGTGATGTCAAGATGGAAGTGTAACTTCAGACATATGGAGTTGATGATCACGCAGGATACAGAACTAGTGCTCTATAAAAGGTTGCAACCGTCGGGACAATATGACTAGGTCAGGATTGCCCGATTCACAGAGACTAGTTGCTTGATGTCCGATATATGTTTCGTACAGGGCAGACACATTTCCAGCCCCAGGCCTAACATGTGATCGTCCGATACTGGATCGATATACACAATACAATACAATTGTATACTACGCTTGATACAGATCTTAATATTCTTAAATGGATATGTCCGGAGAATAGGTAGACTTGGTGCTTTGCTAGGAGTCGACCTTGTCTCGTAAATCGGTAAAACGTAGTACTTGGTACGTACGCGATTCAGATATTCGACGACCGTTTTACTTACTATTTATCCGGGATCTCATGAGTCGCTTCCCGATAATGCACCGATGACGCATAACTCGCACTCATTTAATAATCTGGGATTATATAGAAGAAGAGAAAATTAATCTGGATTAATTACGGAGATATTTTATCTCGGATAAAATATCATCTAAAGAGAGAGAATGATTAATTCGGAATAATCGATTAAATTAATATATTCGATATATTAAACAAATTGGATTTCGACGCGGAATTAAATTAGATTTTAATTTGGGCGAACGAATTAATTTAGAATTAATTTGTTAGCGACGTGAATAGTGAATTCGCTAGGCGTAATCGTTTAATTACGACGCGACGGAAAATTCGCTAATTGAGAATTAGCGAACCCGAGCCCGAATGTGATTGCGAACGCATTCGTATTTCGAATTCGAGTGTGCGGCATCGCAAGTCACAACATCAAGCGTCAAATCAAAAGTCACTTTGAGTGATTGATTGATTGATTGACTTGATTGATTGATTGATGGAATGACACACATCACTTCACTTTATTAAAGTGACATGTGAATAGTTGATGTGTGTAGGTGGAATAGTGACTTGATAAGAGTAATTGATTTACATAGATTTTATTAGATAAATTTATTGTAAAAGGCTTATTTATTTTTTAGAAAATATATAAGACATTTTGGTAAATCATTTTAATGAATTCAAGTCAATACAGTTCATCTCCTTCTCTCTCTCATCACGCCCATTTTTGGGCCATTTTCTTCTTCTCCAAACAGCTCACTGGCGTGAGCTTAGGGAAGCAAATGAGTGTGTTTCCATGGTGGAAACATAAGTGCTAGCACACTTGCGACACTTGCGAAGGTGTTAGGGAGGTTCACCCATGAGGCGGGACTCATCCGACGAGTTTGGAGCTTCGTTTTGAGACCCGAAAACTGCCCAAACCAGTGAGCAAACTGCTGGCAGTTGGCGCCATTTGGACAGTGAGGTTTTGGCTGAAACATTTTCAAATCGACTCAACCGATCGATGTAAGTATTCCGCTATCTTCGTCGATGCATTTACACATTAATTTCATTGCTTGTTTGATCTTGGGACCTTAATAAAAACCAACAATGGCATCAAGAGCTTAGGTTCAAGCATGAAATTTGTAGGGCTTAAAATTTGGGTAAATGTTTGTTGAGCATGATTTGAATAAATTGATTGTTTAAGTATGCTTATAACATGTTTAATTTCATTTTGGTTGACCAATTTTGAAAAATGATTTGGAATTATATTCCCCAAATACTTTACCTTGGCCGAATGGTATATTGAGATTTTGGATTCTTGGAATTTTTGAATTTGATTCATTGATGAGTTAGAATCTTTTAGGTTGATGTTAATTTGAATCGAATTGGATTGGATTTGGAATTGAACAAAACCCCAAATCTTCATGTTGGCCGAATAGGTTTATTGCCCTAATGTCTTGGTATTTTTTGATTTTGTGACATTGGATGTGTATGAAATCATTTAGGATGGTGATTTAATGTCGATTATGGGTTCGATTGGATTGAAACCAAATCGGACACAAAATCCCTCTTTTGGCCGAAGCATGAAGCATGTAATGGGTTTGATTTTATCATTTATGTGTTGGACATGTGATAATGATAATGAGCATGATTAATTGGACTAATATGGTGTTTTAGAAAATTGATTTAGTTGATTAATCATGTAATGCACTTTAGGTTAATGAATATGAAATTGGATTTTGTATATTTAATTAATTGGGCCTAATTTTGGAAATTGGACTTTAAAGTTGTATTTGGGCCTATTGGGCTTGATTTATCAAGTTTGGTTTAGGCCAAGTGGATTGGATCCAATTGGGCCCAAAACCTTAACCATAAAGCCCAAATGCAACTAATGAACCTTTGAAGTTCAATTGGGCCTAATGGGCCAAGATTGATTTATGGGCTTATGGGGTAAATCCCGGATTGGACTTTGGTTATCGGTTTGACCCGAGTTGACCAAAAGTCCACGCCTTATGAAATCAATTAAAAGCCCATTGGACTTTAATTGAATTGACGTTGGACGTTAATCGGTCTTTGAGACGCGTTACGATTAAATTTGGAATTTAAGTCGAAAAGGTTTATTAAATAAAATGTAATGTTTAATTAGGAATTGAATAGTGAATTAGTATTAAATACATGTTAAATTAGATTTAATGTTGTAGTTTAATTTAATTCATGAATTAGTACTTTGAGTACTTATTCGTAAAACGAGTTTGACTCGAACAAAATCAAATCGTTGTTTGAACATTGGATGATCACTTAATTATCAGATTAATTAATTTGATTAGATTGATTGATAGCATGCTTATGTGTGTGAATACGTGGTTGTGTTGAATGAATAATGTATATCGGATGGATATTAGTTGGGTGGGCAATTTTAGAAATTGTTGTAATAAATTCGATTTATTAAATTGGACCTGCGTGTCCAGCCTTTTCACCTTCTTCTCTTTGTATTCTCTTCTCACCCATTCCCCTCTATGTATATGAGGTTTCTTTAGAAGTGTAGTGTAACGGGTAGAAGTAGTACAAGTGCTAGCTTGAGTGAGAAAGGGAGAGATTTGATCTAGGATCAATGTGTAAAGTATCCATCCGCATATCATTATTATTTATTTTCATACTCGCTTTATTATGTATTTAGAATGCATGTTTAAGGGTGTATGATGATGAGACCTTAACAAAGATAATTAAATTGGTAGCCACTTTGCACGCGAGAAAACCCTCGTTCTATATTAAGCGATTATCCTTCCATTGAATGATTCTTGTTCAAGATCCAATTGGCATTGGTTTGTTGGCCAAAGTCAAGACCTTGTCAATTGGATGTAATTGAATCATGAGGGTTTTGTTCCACATCGGTGTCTTGTCCAAGTTGTGATTTGTTGGCCAAAGTCAAGATCACTTCTTGTCCAACGACATTGATTACGAAACTTTCCTTGTCAATGGGTCCCGCTTAACTGGAGTCATTAGGTTTGTTGTGTGCCAAAGCCAAGGCCTAGATGATTCGGAGGATATGGTCAGGAAAATGTATTAGATACATTGGCATAAGTAATATGTTTAGGACTTGGATGTCCACCTAACCGGATCTAGGAATTGGATTGGATCCAATTGATCTGTGAGATCTACCTAGTTAAATAGCATACAGCTTGTTGGCCAAAGTCAAGGTTGTATGTTATTTAATAGGATCCTAGCCCACTAGAAACACGGTTTCCCGAGTACTCCACAGAGGGTTAGAGGCTTGACGAAAAATAGTGGGAGGTAAGTATTGAATTTGCAACAATCGTTCAATTACTCGCTAAACACGCTCATTTATATTTTACTCGTCGTATTACCAAAGTATTAGTTGGACTAATATTTTATGTTGTTTTTAAATATATATATAGTTGGACTATATACAAACTCATTCAATATATGGTTTATTTTATAATTGGATTATAATAATCAATATAATTGAATTAAATGATAGTTGATTTTATAATTGGATTATAGTAATCAATATTAAAATTATAGTTGATTAAATATTGGATTATTGTAATCATTATAATAAATAGTACCTTATTATTGATTAAATAGTTGGACTATTAAAATCAAGAAAGAATTGAAAGGTTGAATATTTAAAATATATAATCCTTGGGATTAATGTTTTAAATGATTTAATTTTCAATTGGGAATTAATAATAGGTTAATTTATTTGATAAAATAACTTATTATGACTAAGCCCATAATTAAGCAAATAGTAGAGCATAAAATCTTTGGAAGATTTATGTGATGATGACTTTAATGCTTAATTAATATACTTATAATAAATCTATCTTTAGATTTAAAAGTATTAAAATTGCAATTAATAATTCTTGGAGAATTAATTGACTATTCTAGTGGAGAAAAGTCAAAGTTTGCAATTGGGCATGTAGCACAAGTGCATATCGTTTCGACATTCCGAAACCCAAGGCTTGGCCAAAGGATTGTGAAATATTAATTGACATATCCCAAAGTGACTACCATTTGGATATGGAAGACACGAAGGAATTAAAGAAAGGGCGAGGCTCTAACTTTAAAAATATTTGTCAAAGTTATGTTCACAACTAGTATTAAAATTAGATTTAAATACTTAGTGTGGTACATAAAATATATGTATTGATGTTCAAATCCGCTATGAGCTGGATACTGACTTCAAGCCGAGATTTCTCTGCAAATCGGAAA
This sequence comes from Zanthoxylum bungeanum, assembly GCA_019454045.1. Taxonomy (NCBI): domain Eukaryota; kingdom Viridiplantae; phylum Streptophyta; class Magnoliopsida; order Sapindales; family Rutaceae; genus Zanthoxylum; species Zanthoxylum bungeanum. The sequence continues at coordinate 57,711 of SKCR01000114.1, forward strand.
CGGGACGAAAGTCGCTGTTTCGACCGCAGATACCTAAGTTTAGGAACTACCCTTTGGGTGTACTTAAATTAGGAACTGTTATAATGTAACTAGTTTGACTAGAGACATTATCTCTATATCAGTGTTTAATCCGTTGCGGATAAAACCTTTATATTATAGAACACTAAGTGTTTTATTATATAAAGATGATACTGAGATAAATACATTAGATGTAAATAACAGAATTTATATTTTGAATAAAGAAAAATCTCAAACATATAAAATGACAAATAAATAGCTCAAATTGATTTGATCAATAGAGACTTATTTGTGGCATTGTTGTCTAGGACACAATTAAAGAAGACTCGTATATCCACACTTTTGAAGAGTGGGTACTAGGACTGATTTGACTATTCAAATAAGGTCTGCGAATATAGTTTGTTAGGTAAAGTACCTAAAATACTATTTACTTTGTAATAGTAAAAGTGCCACCGATCTGTCAGCCCTATTCATGGTGAAGTATGTGGGCCCATATCTAGCTGGGCTAGATGTGAACATGAATATTTCGTGACCTTAACAGATGTAGCATCACGTTATGGTTTTGTGTTTCTTTGAAGAATACAAATCGGAAACTTTAAAGTTTCGACACGAAGTAAACAAACAGATCGGCTATAGTATTATTCCACCACGGTAAGACCGTATTGGAAAATACTTAAGCAGTAAGTTTCATATATACATGAAAGATTACGGTATTCTTTCATATGAGGACTCCTCTCAAGACACGTCTGTTAGACGGTGTGTCTGAACTAAAACCGAATTTTGTTGGACATGATTAGGTTTATCACGAGTCGCTCTGAGCTACTATTTCCTTCTACAGGATATGTATTTACAGTGCAAAACTTATTTAGAATAAGGTTCCATGAAAATCTGTTTGACAGATTCATATAGGATATGAACAGAAGAAGAAACAGGGTTTCTCATTCCTGATAATTTGGGTATGCCAGGCATAACGTTTGGATGATACCAAACTAAAAGACCCAAGTTGGATAAGTGCCAATATAGGTTATCCTAAGGGAAACCGTAAGTATAGTACTTATAAATCTCACATGAGAACAATGTGATTGTTGCTCACCATGCGGTTTTCCTGAGAGGAATACCGATATGCAGTGGTCAGTGGGAGGATAGTGATACTCGATGAAAATCAGTGTAATACTGTTCAAGGCACGAAGTCCTTAATGGAACACAAACAGTTCATCAATAATGAATCTGTACCATTAATCTTCAAATACACAAGAACTTCGTAGATCGGATAGAGTCAGAAAACAACCTAGGGTATGGGTTTCTGATCTAACCTCATAAAGATGTCAATCTTATGGAGGTGTACCATCCGACTACGTTTTGAGGAAGTGATACGATGTGTCGACTACCTATTATGGCAAAGTGCCATGAATCCGAAATGGATTCATGTATAACAACTATTTTGGATACTAGTTGTACCACAAGGCATTGTGCCTATTGGTACATTAAATGTCTTCAAGGAAGACATACATGGATGGCAACATACCTACGTACAAAGCTAGGCTTTTGACGGAAGGTATCGTTATCAACATCGTGTTAATAACGGTTCAACCTTTTGCTTGTTGCCATGGTAAATCCATTTTGAAGATGCTTGTTGATAACTGTATATGTCATTTATGAAATATGTCAGTTACAAATCAAAATCGCTTTCCTGAAAAGGAAACCTTTTGGAGAATGTTTATAACATTCTGACGATTTTGTATAACCGACAAACAAGGTTTGCGGGTTATTCGATCCATGTTTGGATTGAAGCAAGCATAAGGTTCTTGGAACTGACGTTTTGAAATAATCATAATGGTTTATGATTTAACTCAAAACGAAATAATTCTTGTGTATATAAGGAGGTTAGTGGGAGAGCGCACTGACAGTTAAATTCCATAAAGCAATTGGTGAAAGTTTGGCTTTCATAGATATTCTTTCATAGAAAATCTCCATAGAATTCTGGGGAGTAACAACCTTTATTCAAGGAATAAAGATCTACTGGGATAGATTTGGAGTTGTTAACACTCTCTGAGAAATTGTACATTTAAAATGTACTTGTATTGGTGTCTCATACGCTTCGAGCATATGGAGTCACAATCGGGTCAATCCAAGTGATAGTCACTGGATTGAAATTAAGAACATCTGTTAGTATCTCAGAGAACTAAAGATGCTGTCTTAAACTATGGAGAAGGAGAACTTGAAGTGACTGGGATCACTGCAGCAAGTTTCCAAACAATTATATACTTCGGTACTATAAAGTTTGAATAACGGGACAGTGAGCTGGAAATCTTCCAAGCAAGATAACTGTTGCCGAATAAACAACAAATGCGGATTATTGCTGCAGCTGAGGCAGCAATAGAAGTCTTTTGGATTGAAATAAATCTAATTAGATTAGATATAGTTCTGTTAGCAGCTGAGCTAGGCGTCAGCACATGCTAAGGAATTAAAGGTCTCATCGACGATCCAGATATATACTTCTATATCATCTGATTCGTTCGGATCATACATCATGGCGATGTGATGATCGTATAAATCGCGTCAAACATAATCAAACAAATCCGCTGAGGAAAACCTTTTCTCACAATTTGAGCGAACCATACATAGTTCGGGTGTTGGACACTCGAGTGACTGGCTATGTGCCAAGTGGGAGATTGTTGGATAATATGACCCATAGCGTCACTATTTGCACAGATCATTGTGTTGTTGTAGCAAATTAACTATGTAATAAGGAAACTGCACTCTCATCATTTGTGATTAGATCACCATAGATATATAAATGAAGAGAGGTCCCTATGATTAGTTCCTGGATTGAGATGATATGAGACAGTATCAGTCGACGAAGGATTAATCATTAAATATCCCTAGCCGTAGTATTATCGAGACTGGACATCGATAATGCAGAATAGGCTAGTATTGCACTTGTGTGCGTTGTGAGGGCACAACGACATAGTTCTCATATATATAAGTATTGGATACTTGTGCAAGTGCGATAGGAGGTCGTGTTTCACCGATGGTACGGGAAACAGCTTCGCTCTGGATAGACCCCGCGGAATCCCATTGGTAGTATGTCTGCGTGTCTATGGGAGGCCGCATCAGGGTAGGTGTATATGGTCTTAACCTGAGACTTGCATCGCTAGTACTTGCGACAATCGGTAAACTTTGGTTTTGGTGGTTGGGGGATCTTAACTGGTTCTGTGTTCACCTCTTCTGGGTTTATCAGGAATCGTAGTGCACTGGGTGTGATGTCAAGATGAAAGTGTCACTTCAGACATATGGAGTTGATGATCACGCAGGATACAGAACTAGTGCTCTATAAAAGGTTGCAACCGTCGGGACAATATGACTAGGTCGTGCCCGATTCACAGAGACTAGTTGCTTGATGTCCGATATATGTTTCGTACAGGGCAGACACATTCCAGCCCCAGGCTAACATGTGATCGTCCGATACTGGATCGATATACACAATACAATACATTGTATACTACGCTTGATACAGATCTTAATATTCTTAATGGATATGTCCGGAGAATTAGGTAGACTTGGTGCTTTGCTAGGAGTCGACCTTGTCTCGTAAATCGGTAAAACGTAGTACTTGGTACGTACGCGATTCGGATATTCCGACGACCGTATTTACTTACTATTTATCCGGGGATCTCATGGGTCGCTTCCCGATAATGCACCGATGACGCATAACTCGCACTCATTTATAATCTGGGATTATATAGAAGAAAGAGAAAATTAATCTGGGATTAATTACGGAGATATTTTATCTCGGATAAAATATCATCTAAAGAGAGAGAACGATTAATTCGGAATTAATCGATTAAATTAATATATTCGATATATTAAACGAAATTGGATTTCGACGCGGAATTAAAATTAGATTTTAATTCGGGCGAACGAATTAATTTAGAATTAATTTGTTAGCGACGTGAATAGTGAATTCGCTAGGCGTAATCATTTAATTACGACGCGACGGAAAATTCGCTAATTGAGAATTAGCGAACCCGAGCCCGAATGTGATTGCGAACGCATTCGTATTTCGAATTCGAGTGCGGCATCGCAAGTCACATCAAGCGTCAAATCAATCGTCACTTTGAGTGATTGATTGATTGATTGACTTGATTGATTGATTGATGGAATGACACACATCACTTCACTTTATTAAAGTGACATGTGAATAGTTGATGTGTGTAGGTGGAATAGTGACTTGATAAGAGTAATTGATTTACATAGATTTTATTAGATAAAATTTATTGTAAAAGGCTTATTTATTTTTAGAAAATATATAAGACATTTTGGTAAATCATTTTAATGAATTCAAGTCAATACATTTCATCTCCTTCTCTCTCTCATTCACGCCCATTTTGGGGCCATTTTCTTCTTCTCCAAACAGCTCACTGGCGTGAGCTTAGGGAAGCAAATGAGTGTGTTTCCATGGTGGAAACATAAGTGCTAGCACACTTGCGACACTTGCGAAGGTGTTAGGGAGGTTCACCCATGAGGCGGGACTCATCCGACGGAGTTTGGAGCTTCGTTTTGAGACCCGAAACTGCCCAAAACCAGTGAGCAAACTGCTGCAGTTGGCGCCATTTGGACAGTGAGTTTTTGGCTTGAAACGTTTTCAAATCGACTCAACCGATCGATGTAAGTATTCCGCTATCTTCGTCGATGTATTTACACATTAATTTCATTGCTTGTTTGATCTTGGGACCTTAATAAAAACCAACACAATTCCTTCATGTCTGCTTTGTTCCAAACGGCAGTCACGCTTCCTTCCGCGGCCCCGTTTGCCACAATTTAGGTAGACATTTTGGGATATGTCTTTTATCTTCCCAGAAGATTATAATGATTTTGCCTTTGCCCCTTTTCACACTCCAGAAGCCTTTGGCCAAGCCTGGCCTTCCAAATATCGAAGTAAAGTGCGACTAGCGCTACTTGCCTAATTGCAAAGTTTGACTTGTCTCATTGAGAAAGTCATTAACTCTCCAAGAGTTTCCAATTGCAATTTTAATAGATTAAGCACAAAAGTTTCATCACATAAATCTTCCAAAGATTATGCTATACTATTTGCTTTAACTCCGGGCTTAGGTCTAATATGTTATTTTATCAAATAAAGTAACTCATTAGTTTCCAGGACCATCCTGAAAATTTATTCCTATTTGAAATTAAACAATTTAAATACATTTTCCCTAGGATTATGTTTTAAATGTCAATCTTTCAATTTTATCCTGATTCTAATAGTCCAACTATTTAATCAACGATTTTGGTACTATTTATTATAATGATTATTTATAGTCCAACTATACAACAACTATAATTTTAAATTAATTAACGTCATTACATTGATTACTATGTCCAACTATAAAATCAGCTATTAATCGAAATTATTAATTCAATATATTGATTACTATAATCCAATTATATAATCAAATAGAATACAGTCCAAACCGTTTATTAAAACAACAATTTAAATATTAGTCCAACTAACATTTAATATATGGTGCGAATTGATATTTGTTTGAGCGCATAGGCGAGTAATGACGAATATGCAAATTCAATTCTTGCCTCCCCTATTTTTTGGCGAGCCTGTTGGACAATATGACCCATAGCGTCACTATTTGTACAGATCATGGTGTTGTTGTACAAATTAACTATGTGACAAGAAGATTGCTCTCTTATCATTTGTGATTAGATCACCTTAGATGTATAAATGATGAGAGGTCCCTATGATTTGTTCCTGGACGGAGAATGATATGAGACAGTATCAGTCCACGTAGGATAAATCATTAAATATCCCTAGTCAAAGTATTATCGAGATTGGACATCGATAAATACGTAAAAGACTAGTATTGCACTTGTGCGCGTTGTGAGGGCACAACGACATAGTTCTCATATATTTGGGTATTGGATACTCATGCAAGTGTAAGAAGGTTGTGTTTCACCGATGGTACGGGAAACAGCTTCGCTCTGGATAGACCCCTCGGAATCCCATTGGTAGTATGACTGCGTGTCTATGGGAGTCCGACATCAGGGTAGGTGTATTTGGTCTTAACCTGAGACTTGCACCGCTAATACTTACGACAATCAATATATTTTGGTTGAGGTCGTCCAGGGCTTTAACCGGTTCTGTGTACGCCAATACTGGGTATATTGAGAATCGTAGAGTATTGGGTGTGATGTCAAGACGGAAGTATCACTCCAGTCATAGTGGAGATGATGTCACGTAGGATACGGTATTAGTGCTCTTAAGTGCTGCGCGGCCATTGGGATATTATGACTAGGTCATGTATATCCGATTATAGAGACTAGTTACCAGACATCCGATATGTGTTTCGTACGGGGCAGACACAACTCCAGCCCCAGGCCTAACACGTGACCATCCGATACTAGATCGATATGCACTATACGATGTATACTACGCCTGATATAGATCGCTTATTCCTGTAAGCATGTTTCCGGAGAATTGGGTAGGCATGGCGCCTTGCTAGAAGCCAACCTTGTCTTGTAAATCGGTATAAACGTAGTACGAGGTACTTACGTGTTCGGATAGTCCGACGACCGTATTTACTGCCAACATATCCGGGGATCTCATGGGTCGCTTCCCAATGATACACCGATGACGTATGACTCGCACTTTATTAATCTGGGATTAATTAGAAGAGAGAGAATTAATCTGGGATTAATTAAGAGATGTTTTATCTGGATAAAATATCAATTTAAAGAGAGAGAACGATTAATTTGGAATTAATCGATAAATAAATATATTCGATATATTAAACGAAATTGGATTTCGATTAGGAATTAAAATTAGATTTTAATTCGGGCACTGAATTAATTTAGAATTAATTCTCGCGCGACGTGATTAGTAAATTAGATTTATTACGAGGCATCGAAAAATCGTTAATTTAGAATTATCGAAACCGAGCTCGTAATGTGTTTGCGAAGTTACGTCGATTTTGAATCACGTGCCGGAAGTCCGTCATCGCAAGTCATAAAATCAAATCACTTTTTGGAAAAGTAACTTTGACTCTTTGACTTTGACCTTGGAAATTTTGGAGGGAAATTGGGGGGGAAAACCTTTTAAAGTTTTACCCTTTTGGAAAAGTGAAAGCTTTTCCCTTTCACCTTTTACCAAGGGTAAAAGATATTAAAAAGTGTAATCATTTTAGCTTTTTTAAAAAAAAATCATAATAAAGTAAATCATTTTGTATTTTTGGAAAAATATATAAGTGATATGTTTTACACTTTTAAACCTAACCTAAATCATTTTCTCTCCTCTCTCTCTCTACTCTCAAGTTCACACGCCCAAGGGGCTGTGAACTGCCTTGGTTGGCCGAAAATGGTGAGCCATTTTTGAGTTTTTTGTTGCAAATACTTGAGTGCTAGCACTCTAGATTATACGAAGGTGTTAGGGAAACTCACCCACGAGCCGGGAATCAAACGACGAAGATTCGGAGCTCAAATACATGAAGCAAAACTGAAAAACGTGGACAGTGGACTGCATGCAGTGAGCGCCACTTTGGAGGAGCAAAAATCGTTTTGTTTCTTCATCAATCGTCTCAACCGATCGATGTGAGTATTCCGCTACCTCTCTTTGATGTATTCACACAATATTCATCATGCTTGTTTGATGATCTTGGGACCTAGAATAAAACCAACAATGGCATCAAGAGCCTAGGTTCAAGCATGAAACTTTTAGGGTTAAAATTGGGTAAAATTGATTTTTGAGCATGATTTGATTAAATTGGATGTTTGAATATGCTTAAATCATGTTGAATTGAAGAATGATTGGATCAATTTCAAGAAATGTTTGGAACAAATTTCCCCTAAATTGATTGTTGGCCGAATCTTAGGGTTCATATTGATCTTGGAATTTTTTATTTTGATTCATTGGATGAGTTGAATCATATGGATAATGTTAATTTGAGATTGAATTGGATTGAATTTTGAATTGAACAAAAATCCCTAATTCCTTACTTGGCCGAATGCATAAAGCCCTTTAATGTCTTGGAATTTGATTTTTTAATTCATTGGATGTGTTGGAAATCATTCGGGATAAGACTTAATATCGATTGTGAAATTAATTGGATTGAATTCGAATCGGACAAAAAGTCCATCCTTGGCCGAGACATGTAGCATGGTTAATGGGTTTGATTTTTCATTAATATGTTGGACATGTGATGATGAAATTGAGCATGATTAATTGGACTAATTTGATGTTTGGAAATATTGATTTGGGTGATTAATCATGATATACACTTTAGGTAATTAAATTGGAAATTTGGAATTTGGTAATTTAATTATTGGGCCTTAAAATTGGATTTGGGCTTTTAAAGTTGTAAATGGGCTTATTGGGCTTTGTTGTACAAAGTTGGGTTTAGGCAAATTGGATTGGATCCAATTGGGCCCAAAACCACTTCCATAAAGCCCAAATGTGACTTATAACCTTTAAAGTTTAATTGGGCCTAATGGGCCAAAATTGATTTCTTGGCTTATGGGGTTACTCCTTGATTGGGCTTTGGTTGCCAAAGCCCATGCCTTAAAGAAATTAATTTAAAGCCCATTGGACTTGAATTAAATTGACGTTGGACGTTAATCGGGCTTTGAGACCCGTAGCGATTAAATTTGGAATTTAAGTCGTAAAAGGTTTATTAATAAAGTGTAATATTTAATTTGGAATTAAATAGTGAATTAGTATTAAATACATATTAAATTGGATTTAATGTTGTAGTTTAATTTAATTCGAGAATTCGTACTTTGAGTACTTATTCGCAAAACGAGTTTGACTCGCGCAAAATCAAATCGTTGTTTGAACATTGGATGATCACTAATTATCAGATTAATTAATTTGATTAGATTGATTGATAACATGCTTGTGTGAATACATGGTTGTGATGATTTTTATTTGGAAATTGTTGTAATAAAATTCGATTTATTAAATTGGACCTGCGTGTCCAGCCTTATCACCTCTATTCTCTTTGTATTCTCTTCTCACCTATTCCCCTCAATGTAAATGAGGTTTCTTTAGTAGTGTAGTGTAACGGGTAGAAATAATACAAGTGCTAGTTTGAGAGAGAAATGGAGATTTGATCTAGGATCAATGTGTTAAGTATCCATCCGCATATCATTATTATTTATTTTCATATGCGCTTTATTATGTGTTTAGAATGCATGTTTAAGGGTGTATGATGATGAGACCTAAACAAAGATAATAAATTGGTAGCCAATTTGCACGCGAAAAACCCTCATCAAATATCATGCGTTTTCCTTCCATTGAGTGATTCTTACTCAAGATCCGAGATTGGCATTGGGTTGTTGGCCAAAGTCAAGCCCTTTGTCCGTCGAAGATGTGTTTGAATCACGAGAGTTTTGTTCTATATTGGTGTCTTGTCCAAGTTGTGGTTTGTTGGCCAAAGTCAAGACCACTTCTTGTCCATCGACATTGATTACGAAGCTTTCCATGGTCAATGGGTCGCGCTTGACTGGGATCATTAGGTTTGTTGTGCCAAAGCCAAGGCTTAGTTGATTCAGAGGAAAAAGGTTAGGTAATACATTGGATGTATTGGCATATATAAGATATATGTTTCGGACTTGGATGTCTCCTACTACCGGATCTAGGAATTGGATTGAGATCCAATTGATCTTAGAGATCTACCTAGTTAATTATCATACAATTTGTTGGCCAAAGTCAAGATTGTGTGATATTTAACGGGATCCTAGCCCACTAGGAAACACGGTTTCCCGAGTACTCGACAGAGGGTTAGAGGCTCGCCGAAAAATAGTGGGAGGCAAGAATTGAATTTGCAATATTCGTTTAATTACTTGCCATACGCGCTCATTCAAATTATTCGTCATATAAATTAAATGTTAGTTGGACTAATATTTAAATTGTTTTTTAATAAGCAGTTGGACTGTATTATAGTTGATTATATAATTGGATTATAGTAATCAATATATTTGAATTAATTAATTTCAATTTACAGTTGATTTTATAATTGGATTATAGTAATCAATGTAATTGAGGTTAATTGATTTAAATTATATTTGATTGTATAGTTGGACTATAATAATCATATAATACATAGTACCACAAATCGTTGATTAAATAGTTGGACTATTAGAATCAAGATAAATGAAATATGTGTTTAAAACATAATCCTAGGTGAAAATGTATTTAAACGACTATATTTTAAATTGGGAATAATTTCAGGATGGTCCTGGAAATAAATAATAAGTTACTTTATTTGATAAAATAACCTATTATGCCTAAGCCAAGAATTAAGCAAATAGTAGAGCATAATCTTTGGAAGATTTATGTGATGATAACTTAAGTGCTTAATTCGATATACTTGTCATAAATCTATGTTTAGATTTAAGAAGTATTAAAATTGCAATAAATAACTCTTGGAGGGTTAAAGACTATTCTCGAGGAGATAAAGTCAAACTTTGCAATTAGGTAAGTGGCGCAAGGCGCACCATACTTCAATATTCTAGAAACCCAAGGCTTGGCCAAAGGCTTCTGAAATATTTGAAAGGGCAAAGGCAAAATCATTATGATCTTCTGGGAAGATAAATGACATATCCTAAAGTGACTGCCGTTTGGATATGGCAGACACGAAGGAATTAAAGAAAGGGCAAGGCTCTGACTTTAAGAATGTTTGTCAATATTATGTCTATTACTAGTATTAAAATTGGATTTTAAAATACTTAGTATGGTACATAAATTATATGGATTGATGTTCAGAATCTGCTGTGAGCAGGATACTGACTTCAAGCTGAGATTAATCTGAATCGGAAACGGGACGAAAGTCGCTGTTTCGACCGTAGAATCCTAAGTTTAGGAACTACCTTTTGGGTATGTACTTAAATTAGGAACTGTTATAATGTAACTAGTTTGACTAGAAACATTATCTTTATATCAGTGTTTAATCCGTTGCGGATAGACCTTTATATTCTAGAACACTAAAGTGTTTCATTATATAAAGAATGATATTAAGATAAACACATTAGATGTGAGTAACAGAATTTATATTTTGAATATAAATAATATCTCAAATATAAAACATGACAAATAAATAGCTCAAACTGATTTGATCAGTTAGAGACTTATTTGTGGCATTGTTGTCTGGGACACAATTAAACAAGACTCGTATATCCACGCTTTTGAAGAGTGGGTACTAGGACTAATTTGATTCTATTCAAATAAAGTCTACGAATCTAGTTTATTGGGCAAAGTGCCTAAACACTATTTACTTGGTAAAGTGCTAGTGCCACCGATCTGTTAGCCCTATTCATAGTGAAGTAAGTGGGCCCATATCTAGCAATGCTAGATGTGAATATGAATATTTCGTGACCTTAACGGATGTGGCATCACGTTATGGTTATGTGTTTCTTTTGAAGAACACAAATCGATAACTTTTAGAGTTTCGACACGAAGTAGACAAACAGATCGTCTAAAGTATTAAACCGTCGCGGTAAGACCGTAATGGAAAATACTTAAGCAGTAAGTTTCAAACATACGTGAAAGAGTATAGTATTCTTTCAATGAGGACTCCTCCCGAGACACGTCAGTTTGACTGTGTGTCCGTACGGAGAAACCGAATTTTGTTGGACATGATAAGGTTAATCATGAGTCGCTCTGAGCTACCATTTCCTTCAACGGATATGCATTAACAGTGCAATACTTATTTAGAATAAGGTTCCATATAATCTGTTTGACAGATATCATATTAGATATGAACGGGAAGGAAACCGGGTTTCTCATTCCTGATGATTTGGGTATGCTAGGCATATGTTTGGATGATACCAAACTAAAACCCAAATAGGATAAGTGCCAATTATAGGATATCCTAGGGATACCATAAGTATAGTACTTATACATCTCACGAGAGAACAATGTTATTGTTGCTCACCATGCGGTTTTCCTAAGAGGAATACCGATATGCAGTGGTAAGTGGGAGGATGGTATAACTCGATGAAAGTCGGAGTAATACTGTTCAAGGCACGAAGTCCTTAATGGAACACAAATAGTTCATCAAGGATGAAACTATTACCATTAATCTTCGAATACACAAGAACCGCGTAGATCGGAGAGAATCAGAAAACAACCTGGGGTATGGGTTTCTGATCTCACCTCATAAAGATGTCAATCTTGTTGAGGTAGACCAACCGACTACGTTTGAGGAAGTGATACAAGGTATCGACTCCCTTTTATGGCAAAGTGCCATGAGTCCAAAATGGATTCCATGTATACCAACTGTGTTTGGACACTAGTTGATGTACCGCAAGGCATTATGCCTATTGGTACTTAAAAGTCTTCAAGGAAGACATACATGGATGGCAACACACCAACGTACAAAGCTAGGCTTTTAACGAAAAGGTATCGTTATCAACATTGTGTTGATTACGGTTCAACCTTTTACCTGTTGCCACGGTAAATCCATTTGGATAATGCTTGCTGATACTGCATATTTCATTTATGAAATGTCAGTTAAAGATCAAAATCGCTTTCCTTAAACGGAAACCTTTTGGAGGATGTTTATAACATCCTGACGATTTTGTCGTACCTAAACCAGCAAACTAGGTTTGCGGGTTGTTCGATCCATGTTTGGATTGAAGCAAGCATAAGGTTCTTGGAGCTGTTTTTGATGTAATCATAATGGTTATGATTTAATTCAAAACGAAATAATTCTTGTGTATATAAGGAGGTTAGTGGGAGCGCACTGACAATGAATGTCCTGTATAAAATAATGATAATATATGTCATTTCTTGGAAATGATATTCCCATAAAACAATCGGCGAAAGCTTGGCTTTCGAGATAACTCTCCATAGAATTCTTAGGAGTAACAACATTTATTCTAGGAATAAAGATCTATTGGGATAGATTTAAAGTTGTTAACACTCTCTGAGAAATTGTACATTTAAAATGTACGTGACCTGGTGTCTCATACGCTTTGAGCATATGGAGACACAATCAGACCAATCCGAGTGATAGTCACTGGATTGAAGCTAAGAACATCCGTTAGTATCTTAGAGAACTAAGGATGCTGTCTTAGTCTATGGAGAAGGAGAACTTGAAGTGACTGGGATCGATGTAGCAAGTTTCCAAACCGATAAAGACGACTATAAGTTGAAAACGGTACTATAAAGTTTGAATACGGAACAGTGAGCTGGAAATCTTCCAAGCAAGATACTGTTACCGAATAAACAACAAATGCAGATTATTACTGCAGCTGAGGCAGCAATAAAAGCCATTTGGGTCGATAATAAATCTAATTAGATTAGATATATTTTTGTTAGCGGCTGAGCTAGGCGTCAGCACAGGCTAAAGAATTAATGGTCTCATCAACGATCCAGATATATACTTCGATATTCATCTGATTCGTTCAGATCATACATCGTGGCGATGTGATGATCGTATAAATCGCGTCAGAGGATAATCATATAAAACTGCTGACGAAAGCTTTTCTCAGCAATTTGAGCCAACCGTACATAGTTCGGGTGTAAGACACTCGAGTGACTGGCTATAGGCCAAGTGGGAGAATATTGGATAATTATGACCCATAGCGTCACTATTTATACAGATCATGGTGTTGTTGTACAAATTAACTATGTGACAAAGGAGATTGCACTCTTATCATTTGTGATTAGATCACCTAGATGTATAAATGATGAGAGGTCCCTATGATTTGTTCCTGGACGGAGAATGATATGAGACAGTATCAGTCCACGTAGGATAAATCATTAAATATCCCTAGTCAGAGTATTATCGAGATTGGACATCGATAAATACGTAAAAGACTAGTATTGCACTTGTGCGCGTTGTGAGGGCACAACGGCATAGTTCTCATATATTTGGGTATTGGATACTCATGCAAGTGTAATAGGAGGTTGTGTTTCACACCGATGGTACGGGAAACAGCTTCGCTCTGGATAGACCCCCGGAATCCCATTGGTAGTATGACTGTGTGTCTATGGGAGTCCGACATCAGGGTAGGTGTATTTGGTCTTAACCTGAGACTTGCACCGCTAATACTTACGACAATCAATATACTTTGGTTGAGGTCGTCCAGGGCTTTAACCGGTTCTGTGTACGCCAATACTGGGTATATTGAGAATCGTAGAGTATTGGGTGTGATGTCAAGACGGAAGTATCACTCCAGTCATAGTGGAGATGATGTCACGTAGGATACGGTATTAGTGCTCTTAAGTGCTGCGCGGCCATTGGGATTATGACTAGGTCATGTATATCCGATATATAGAGACTAGTTACCAGACATCCGATATGTGTTTCGTACGGGGCAGACACAACTCCAGCCCCAGGCCTAGCACGTGACCATCCGATACTAGATCGATATGCACTATACGATGTATACTACGCCTGATATAGATCGCTTATTCCTGTAAGCATATTTCCGAGAATTGGGTAGGCATGGTGCCTTGCTAGGCCAACCTTGTCTTGTAAATCGGTAAAACGTAGTACGAGGTACTTACGTGTTCGGATAGTCCGACGACCGTATTTACTGCCAACATATCCGGGGATCTCATGGGTCGCTTCCCAATGATTCACCGATGATGTATGACTCGCATTTATATTAATCTGGGATTAATTCGAAGAGAGAGAGAATTAATCTGGGATTAATAACAGAGATATTTTATCTAGGATAAAATATCGTCTAAAGAGAGAGAAACGATTAATTTGGAATTAATCGGTAATAATATATATTCGATAGTTAAAATTGGATTTCGATTAGAATTAAAATTAGATTTTAATTCGGGGGCACTTGAATTAATTTAGAATTAATTCTCGCGCGACGTGATTAGTAATTAGATTATTAACGAGCAATCGAAAATCGTTAATTTAGAATTATCGAAACCGAGCTCGGAATATTTTGCGAGTTACGTCGATTTTGAATCACGTGCCGAATCGCATCGCAAATCACATCGCAAGTCTAAAAGTCAAATCACTTTTTGGAAAAGTAACTTTGACTCTTGACATTGACCTTGGAAATTTTGGAGGGAAATTTGGGGGGGAAAAAGCCTTTTAACCTTTTTTGAAAAAGTGAAAGCTTTTCCCTTTCACCTTTTACCAAGGGTAAAAGAAGATTAAAAGTGTAAATCATTTTAGCTTTTTTAAAAAAAAAAGCAATAAATAAATGGTAAATCATTTTATATTTTTTGGAAAAATATATAAGTGTTCTGTTTTACACATTTTAACCTACCTAAATCATTTTCTCTCATCTCTCTACCACTCTCAACTTCACGCCCAAGGGGCTGTGAACTGCCTTGGTTGGCCGAAAATGGTGAGCCATTTTTGAGTGATTTTGTTGCAAATCCTTGAGAGCTAGCACTCCTAGAGTTATACGAAGGTGTTAGGGAACCCACCCACGAGCCGGGAATCAAACGACGAAGATTGGAGCTCAAATCATGAACAAAACTGAAAAACGTGGACAGTGGACTGCATGCAGTGAGCGCCACTTGGAGGAGCAAATCGTTTTTTTCTTCATCAAATCGTCTCAACCGATCGATGTGAGTATTCCGCTACCTCCTTTGATGTATTCACACTAATATTCATGCTTGTTTGATGATCTTGGGACCTAGAATAAAACCAACAGAGCCTCTAACCCTCGTCGATTCTCGGGAAAACCGTGTTTCCTAGCGGTGCTAGGATCCCGTTAAATATCACACAATCTTTGACTTTGGCCAACAATTGTATGATAATTAACTAGGTAGATCTCTAAGATCAATTGGACTAATCAAATTCCTAGATCCAGTAGGCAAGACATCCAAGTCCTAACATATATCTTTATATGCCAATACAGCCATGTATTACCTAACCTTTTTCCTCTGAATCAACTAAGCCTTGCTTGGCACAATAAAACTTAGTGATCCAGTCAACGCGACCCTTGACCATGGAAAGCTTCGTATCAATGTCGATGGACAAGAAGTGGTCTTGACTTTGGCCAACAAACCAAAACTTGGACAAGACACTGATATGGAACAAAGCCTTCGTGATTCAAACACATCTTCGACAGACAAATGCCTTGACTTTGGCCAACAAACCAATGTCGTCTTAGATCTCGAGTGAGAATCACTCAATGGAAGGAGAGACGCTTAATATTATTTGAGGGTTTTTCACGTGCAAATTGGCAACCATTTTATTATTTTTTTAAGGTCTCATCATCATACACCCTTAAACATGCATTCTAAACACATAATAAAGCGCATATGAAAAATAATAATGATATGTGGATGGATACTTTACACATTGATCCTAGATCAAATCTCTCCATTTCTCTCTCCAGCTAGCACAAATATTCTTCTACCCGTTACACTACACTTCTAAAGAACCTCATTAACATTGAGGGGATATTGTGAGAAGAGAATACAAAGAATAAGGAGGTGATAAGGCTGGACACGCAGGTCCAATTAATAAATCAAATTTATTACACACATTTCTAAAATTGCCCCACCCATCTAATATCTATCCGATATACATTATTCATGTATCACACCATGTATTCACACAATCATGTTATCAATCAATCTAATCCAATTAATTAATCTGATAATTAGTGATCATCCAATGTTCAAACAACGATTTGATTTTGTTCGAGTCAAACTCGTTTTTTGCGAATAAGTACTCAAAGTACGAATTCTCGAATTAAATTAAAATACATAATAAAATCCAATTCAATTTGTATTTATTCTAATTCGCTATTTAATTCCAATTAAATACACACACTTTATTAATAAACCTTTTACGACTTAAATTCCAAATTAATCTCAACGGGTCTCAAAGCCTGATTTATCCAATATTAATTTAATTAAAGTCGAATGGGCTTTTAATTATTTCTTAAGGCGTGGACTTTTGGTCAACTCGGGTCAAACCCAATAACCAGAGTCCAATCCGGGAGTTACCCCCCATAAGCCTAGAAAGCAATTTTGGCCCATTAGGCCCAATTAAACTTTAAAAGGTCCATTAAGTCGCATTTGGGCTTTATGGAGGCGGTTTTGGGCCCAATTGGATCCATCCATTTGGCCTAAACCTAACTTGGTACAACCAAGCCCAATTAGCCAAATTACAACATAACAAGTCCAAATCCAATTTTAAGGCCTAAATAATTAAATCATAAAAGTCCAATTTTCATCTAATCTAATTAATCCTAAAGTGTATAGCATTATTAATTACCCAAATCAATTTTCCAAAACACCAAATTTGTACAATTAATCATGCTCATTATTATTAAATCATGTCCAACACAATTTAACAAAAATCAAAACCCATTACATGCTTTACACTTTCGGCAATATGGACTAATTTTATGTCAATTTCGAATTCAATCAAATTAAATCCAAATTAACATTAAATCAACATCCTCAATCGTTTCAAGTCATCCAATGATCAACGAAACAAAATTACCAAGATTTAGGGCATAATCCTATTCGGCCAACACATCAAAATTGGGGAAAATTGTTCCAAACATTTTTAATCAAATTGATCCAATCCATCATCAATTAAAACACATTCAAGCATACTTAATCATCCAATTTCATAATTGCATGCTCAAATTCATTTTACACAATTTCATGCTATGTAACATACTCGGCAATTTGGGGATTTTACGTCCGATTCGAATTCAATCCAATTAATTCCACAATCGAAGTTAATCATATTCCCGAATGATTTCATACATCCAATGAATAAAAAAACAAAAAATCCCAAGACATAATAGCATTATCAAATTCGGCCAAGGTAACAATTTGGGGAAAAAATTGATTCAATCACAATTTCTTGAAATTGATCCATCATCTTCAATTCAAACATCAATTAAGCATAGAAAATCATCCAATTTCATTTAAACATGCTCAAAATAAGTTTACCCAAATTTTAACCCTAAATTTTTTTCATGCTTTTCCTTGCTCTGATACCATTGTTAGAGAGATTCTAGGTGTCCAAGATCGAATTAAACAAGCATGAACATGTGTGAATACAACGACGGAAGTTGCGGAATACTTACATCGAGCGGTTTTGAGCGACGCGAAGGCAACAAAAACTTCAAAATCTGCTCCTCACTTGTTCGGCAGTGGGCTGTGCGCAGCTCACTGTTTTGGCCTTCGTTTGGGTCATTCGTCAAGCTCCAAGCTTTGTCGAATGGTTCCCGGCTCATGGGTGGACTTCCCTATCACCTTCGCATGTCTCTCGGAGTGCTAGCTCTCTTGATTTTTGCCCCAAAAACCAACACACTTGCTTCCCTCATTCATGTTTTCTGCAAACCAGAAACCAGAAAGTTTCAGCCCTTTTGGGCGTGAATGATGATGAGAAGAAAGAGAGAGAAGAATTTGAAAAATGTGTAATGTGTAATTGATTACTAAAATCAATTTAACATATACCAAACATATAATATTAATATATGTCACTCAAGCTTTTAAAAGCTTTTCAACAATTCCCATCAAGTCACATCTATCAATCAAGTTGTCAAGTCACATCACTCAAAGTGACAAGTGATTTGAAGCTTGATGCGACTAATGATTTGACACTTGATTTGACTTACGTGTCGCACTCGAATTCGAAATGCGAATGCGCTCGCAAATAATTCTAGGCTCGGGTTTGCTAATTCCAAATTAACGAATTTTCCGTTGCGTCGTAATTAAATGATTATGCTTAACGAAATCACTATTCACATCGCTAATGAATTAATTCTAAATTAACTCGTTTGCCCGAATTAAAATCTAATTTCAATTCCGTTCGAAATCCATTTTCGTTTAATATATCAAATATATTAATTTATCAATTAATTCCAATTAATCGTTCTCTCTTTAATTGATATTTTGTCCCAGATAAAATATCTCTGTAATTAATCTCATATTAATTTTCTCTCTCATCTAATTAATCCCAGATTAATTAAAAGTGCGAGTCATACGTCATCGGTGAATCTTTGGGAAGCGACCCATGAGATCCTCGGATATGTTGGCAGTAAATTCGGTCGTCGGACTATCCGAACACGTAAGTACCTCGTACTATGTTTATACCGATTTACAAGACAAGGTTGGCTTCTAGCAAAGCGCCATGCCTCCCCAATTCTCCTGAAATATCCTTACAGGAATAAAAGATCTATATCAGGTGTAGTATACGTAGTATTGCATATTTCTGTCCAGTATTAGATGATCACATGCGAGTCCTGGGCTGGTACAGTGTCTGCCCCGTACGAAGCATATATCGGATAACGAGCAACTAGTCTCTTTAATATCGGATAATCATGACCAAGTCATATTATCCCGACGGTTGCAACCTTATATAGAGAACCAGTTCTGTATCCCTGCGCGATCATTAACTCCATATGACTGGAGTGACACTTCCATCTCGACATCACACCCAACACACTACGATTCTCGATATACCCAGAATTGGCGTACACGGAAACCGGTTAAAGCCCTGGACGACCTCAACCAAATTATATTGATTGTCGTATGCATTAGCGGTGCAAGTCTCAGGTTAAGACCAAATACACCTACCCTGATTTCAGACTTCCATAGACACATAATCATACTACCAATGGAATTCCGAGGGGGTCTTATCCAGAGCAAAGCTATTTCCCGTACCATCGGAGAAACACAACCTCATATTACACTTGCATGAGTATCCTATACCCAAATATATGAGAACTATGCCGTTGTGCCCTCACAACGCGCACAAGTGTAATACTAGTCTTTTACGTATTTATCGATGTCCAATATCGATAATACTCTGACTAGGGATATTTAATGATTTATCCTTCGTGGATTGATATTGTCTCATATCATTCTCAATCCAGGAACAAATCACAAGGACCTCATATCATTTATATATCTAGGTGATATAATCACAAATGATAAGAGTGCAATTTCCTTGTCACATAGTTAATTTGTACAACAACACCGTGATCTGTACAAATAGTGATGCTATGGGTCATAATTGTCCAACAATCTCCCACTTGGCCTATAGCCAGTCACTCGAGTGCTTGACACCCGAACTATGTACGGTTGGCTCAAATTGCTGAGAAAAAGGTTTTCGTCAGCAGATTTCATGATTATCGTCTGATGCGATTTATACGATCATCACATCGTCACGATGTATGATCCGAACGAATCAGATGAATATCGAAGTATGTATCTGGATCGTTGATGAGACCATTAATTCTTTAGCATGTGCTGACGCCTAGCTCAGCTGCTAACAGAACTATATCTAATCTAATTAGATTTATTATCGACCCAAATTGCTTCTATTGCCACCTCAGCTGCAGCAATAACCCGCATTTGTTGTTTATTCAGTAACAGTATCTTGCTTGGAAGATTTCCAGCTTATTGTATCGTTATACAACTTTATAGTACCGTTGGTGACTTATAGTCGTTTTATGAAAGAACATTCTAATTTTTTCATGTAGCAACAATTCAGGGCAAAAGAACAATCCACCACCAGGATTCCAACAGCAGAACTATCCACCACTTGGATTTCAGCAACAGAAAAGGCTAAGAACAGATAAATGAACCATGAATAGCAGAAGTGCTAAATCAGTTAAAAAAGTATGATACTATGTTTCAGAGCCAATCAGCTTCCTTCAAAGCACTGGAGAATCAAATCGGACAACTGGCCAACGCTCAGAGTTACAGACTGCTAGGTAATCTTCCCAGCAACACAGAACCAAATCCAAGGAACTGAGGGAAGGAGCAATGTCAAGCTATTACCTTAAAAAGCGGTACTGAGATCAATAAAGATGTTGGAATCAAAGCATTAATTGAGGAAGTTCCAAAAGATGCAGTTCCACAGATGGAGGAAAAAGAAGCAAAGGAAAAAGAACAGATCATTCGACCTCCACTTTTTCCTCAACGACTTCAAAAAACAAACTGGACAAGTAGTTTGCTCGATTCCTGGAGGTGTTCAAAAAGCTTCACATCAACATTCCATTTGCAGAAGCCTTGGAAGAAATGCCCAGCTATGAAAAATTCATGAAAGACATTCTTTCACGAAAATGAAGATTGGGAGACTACGAAACAGTAGCATTAATGGAAGAATGCAGTGCCATCATTCAGAGGAAACTTCCCCCGAAGTTGAAAGATCCTGGCAGTTTCACTGTCCCATGCACCATTGGAGAACATTACATCGGTAAGGCTTTATGTGATTTAGGAGCCAGTGTTAACTTAATGCCTTTTTCTATTTACAGGAAACTGCAGATTGGAGAAGCAATGCCTACCTCAGTTTCATTGCAACTTGTTGACCGAACAATCGCATTTCCAAGAGGTGTTGTTGAAGATGTGCTGGTCAAAGTCGACAAACTAATTCTCCCAGCAGATTTCATCATCCTTGACATGGAAGAAGACAAAGAAATACCTATCATTCTTGGGAGACCATTCTTGGCTACAGGTAAAACTGTGATTGATGTGCATAAATGAGAACTGACCATGAAAGTGTAGGACCAAGAAGTAACCTTTAATGTTTTCAAAGCCATGAAATTCCCGAGTGATGAAAAGGAAGAAGAATGTTTCAAAGTTGATGTTGTTGATAGTATCATTCAAAATACTGAGCCTAATCCCACAGATACACTTGAAGCTTGCATCACCAACATGACTGACAGCGAGCTAGATGCTGAAATCCTGGAATGTATCAACTACCTTGACAAACCATTCCGATTCAAAGCAACACCACCAGTTGAAAGCTTGGAACTGCCAAAGAAAGACCGGATCAAGCCCTCGATTGAAGAACCACCACAGTTGGAGCTGAAGTTACTTCCGAGTCATCTCAGGTATGCATTTCTTGGAAACTCTTCTGAATTACCTATTATTATTTCTTCTTCACTAACATTGGAGCAGGAAGAAAAGCTATTAAGAGTATTATGAGAGCACAAGAAAGCCATTGGCTGGACTATAGCAGACATTCGAGGCATTAGTCCATCATTTTGCATGCACAAGATCTTGATGAACGATGAGTACAAACCCACAGTGGAACATCAACGGAGACTCAATCCAATCATGAAGGAAGTCATGAAGAAAGAAATCATCAAATGGTTGGATGCTGGCATCATTTACCCCATCTCAGACAGCAGTTTGGTAAGTCCTATGCAGTGTGTACCGAAGAAATGAGGAATTACTGTGGTTACCAATGAAAAGAACGAGCTGATTCCAACAAGAACGGTGACTGGATGGAGAGTATGGATGGACTACAGAAAGTTGAATAAAGCCACGAGAAAGGACCATTTTCCGCTACCATTCATTGACCAGATGTTAGACAGATTGGCTGGACATGAATTCTATTGCTTTCTTGACGGATATTCAGGGTACAATCAGATTGCCATCGCCCCAGAAGATCAGGAGAAAACCACATTTACATGTCCCTTTGGTACTTTTTTCTTCCGCAGGATGCCATTTGGATTATGTAATGCTCCCGCTACTTTTCAGCGTTGCATGATGGCCATATTCTCAGACATACTGGAGCAGAGTATAAAGGTATTCATGGATGACTTTTCTGTGTTTGGAGATTCTTTTGACCATTGCTTGCAAAATCTGGAACATGTGTTACAAAGGTGCGAGGATACAAACCTGGTACTCAACTGGGAGAAATGTCACTTCATGGTACATGAAGGCATTGTTCTTGGACACCGGATTTCACAAAAGGTGATTGAGGTAGACAAAGCAAAGATAGAGACAATTGAAAAACTACCTCCACCAACATCAGTAAAAGGTATTCGAATTTTTCTTGGACATGCAGGTTTTTACAGGAGATTTATCAAAGATTTTTCCAAAATTGCAAAACCTCTTTGCAATCTTCTGGAGAAGGATGTGCCTTTCAACTTCACCAAAGAATGCCAGAAAGCTTTTGAGATCTTAAAACAGAAGCTGGTTTCTGCCCCCATCATTGTAGCACCAGATTAGACCATTCCATTTGAAGTGATGTGCGATGCTAGTGATTTTGCTGTAGGTGCAGTTTTGGGACAACGTAAAGCAAAGATTTTCCACACCATTTATTATTCCAGCAGAACTCTAAATGAAGCTCAAATCAACTACACAACCACCGAAAAAGAGTTGCTCGCAGTTGTGTAGGCTTTTGACAAAATTCACTAATATCTGCTGGGTCCCAAAGTGGTGGTCTACACAGATCATTCAGCAATCAAATATCTGATCATGAAGAAAGATGCCAAACTCTGATTGATCCGTTGGATACTTCTTCTACAAGAATTTGACGTGGAGATTTGAGACAAGAGAGGGACAGAAAACCAGGTGGCAGATCACTTATCGAGGATCGAGAATGGAGAAACAGCTGGCAAAGAACTGAAAATCAAAGAAACTTTTCCAGATGAACAGCTGTTTGCCATGAAACAACAGGAAGTCCCTTGGTATGCTGACTATGTCAACTACATTGTGTCAGGAAAATGACCGTTGGAATGGACAACTCAGCAACGGAAGAAGTTCTTCAAAAAAGTCAAGCACTATGTCTGGGATGAACCGTACTTGTTCAAACGGTATGCTGATCAATTATTGAGATGATGTGTTCCACATGAGGATGTCAATAGTGTTTTGCAGCACTGTCATTCATCACCATATGGCGGACACTTCAGCGGAAATAAAACTGCAGTAAAAGTTCTTCAATCAGGTTTGTTCTGGCCCACTCTTTTTAAAGATGCTTATCTTTTTGCTTTTCAATGTGACAAGTGCCAGAGAACGGGGAATATTTCCAGGAGAAACGAAAGACCATTGCAAAATATTCTAGAAGTGGAAATATTCGATGTGTGGGGTATAGATTTCATGGGACCCTTTGTTCCATCATTCGGAAACCTGTACATCATGGTTGCTGTAGACTACATCTCCAAATAGGTTGAAGCAATTGCACTGCCATCCAATGATTCAAAAGTGGTGATCAAATTCCTGAAAAAGAATATTTTCACTCGGTTCGGAACACCTCGTGCAATCATCAGCGATGATGGCTCATATTTCTGCAACAAATACTTTGATGCACTTCTATCCAAATACAGAGTTACTCACACGGTTGCCACAACTTACCGTCCACAGTCAAATGGACATGTTGAGGTTTCAAACAAAGAGATCAAAAGAATCTTGGAGAGAACTATTGGATCAACAAGGAGAGACTGGTCAACAAAACTAGATGATGCATTATGGGCCTACCGAACAGCACAACAACAGACACATTGGTATGGCCCATATCGATTGGTGTTTGGGAAAGCATGCCACTGCCAGTTGAGCTTGAACAAAAGGCGTACTGGGCACTGAAGAAGTTGAATCTTGATTCACAAGCTGTAGGGGAGAAACGACTTCATCAACTCAACGAATTGGAGGAGTTTCATCTACAAGATTATGAGAATGCCAGATTATACAAAGAAAAGACAAAGAAATGGCATGACCGAAAAATAGTGCACATACAGTTGGAACCAAGGTAGCATGTGTTGTTGTACAACTCGAGGTTGAAACTTTTCCCTGGAAAGTTGAAATCTAGTGGTCAGGTCCATTTATGATCACTCAGTTTTACCTTATGGAGCTGTTGAGTTACTGGATCCCAATACCAACAACACATTCAAGGTTAACAGTCAGCGTGTCAAGCACTACTGGGGAGAATCATTTGAGCGACAAAAAGAAAGTGTCACACTTTCAGATCCAGCCTAACGTTCGAGAAGTCACGTCTAGCTGACGACTTTAAACTTAGCACTCGCATGGAGGCAACCCATGCAATTTTTGTATATATTGTGATTTTTGTTTGTGATTTAATTTGGTGTGTTTAGTTTTTACAGATTAAGACATTTCAAGATGGAAGAAGCTCTTGCAAATCTTCACAAGCAATTTCCTTCTCTCCCTCAAAAATCTCCGATGAAAGTTTACAAAGCTCGCTTGGAACAGATGAGACACTAACAATCCATGGTGTTCCTAATGACATTCGTTGGGTAATTGAAGCAAGAGTCCGATTGGCAGGTGAGTCTTCTGACTCATTTATTTCACATCTGCCTGGTTTTTGGAAGAAGCACCTATGCAAAGAAACGTAGAGCTAAGCAAATGGGTGTTTGTTACAAATGTGCACGCTGGAATTGCAATACTCGTTGTCGTCTTTAGGAATGGTGTCTGATAATCGCGAAGACAAAATTAAATTCATAGGGATGGCTTGAGTAAAGAGTCTGTAGATAATATATCTTCGACTCTTGAGACGCATCCCAGTGGATATGTACACATAGCCATTCGCAAATTACATACACAATTTCAAAAAGAAAGACAACAATTAAGTCTTGGGAATCTGACTCAAAAAGACCATGTTTGCCAATTTATAAGAAAATTGAATGGGAAGCTGTTCCTGACGCATAGACGTCAATCAAGCCGTAACTTTTGTTGTAATATTATATCTCTTTGTCTTTTCCTAATAATGTAATTTGTTTGTTGTACTTTATCCGACAGGATCCAGACCTTTTTGAATATCACGATTTATTTTACCGTTTAACTAATAATGTCATTTGGCAGGTACTAGTGCTATTATTTTACTCACCCTTATCAGATGTTATAAATTCAACTCATCATTGCACTTTTGAAGACATCCAGAGTAAAACATGGAAGCCACTTCAAGAAGACGAGTTGAAAACATCTGTGTGTTTTGCGGTAGTAGTGTTGGTACTAAACCACAATACGTAGAAGCAGCACAAGAATTGGGTCGAGTCTTAGCTGCAAGAATATGCACTTAGTATATGGCGGAGGCAATCTTGGACTAATGAGGATTGTTTCAAAGGCTGTACAGGAGGGAGGCAGTCACGTTTTGGGAATCATCCAAAACCCTTGGCAGAAGCAAATCTTATTGAACCATCAAACGGATAGGAATTGATAGTGCCAGGTATGTCTGAACGACTGGTAGAAATGATTAACCGTGCTGATGCTTTTATTGCTTTGCAGGTGGCTTGGGCACATTGGAGGAAATTTTTATAGTGCTATCTTGGGCGAACTAGAACATACACCAGAAATCAATTGGGCGATTTAACGTTGATGGATTTTATGATTTTATTTGTGTGTTTCTTGATGATGCCCGAAGAAATGGGTTCGTGTCAAAACCTTTGAAAGAACTCCTCTTTACTGCCAGAACTGCTCCGGTTCTAATAGACCAACTCTTAGCCTATAAACCACAAGTTGACCCTATCATTTCAAAGATAAATTGGTCCGAGGACGATCGTGGTAAGAGGCGTCGGATTAATCTGGATCTTAACCTTTAATTTCCTGTAGAATTTCAGCTAATCAGGTATTATCTTCTAAACTCTTCTTCTACCGTTTAAGACATTGGCGACAATGTCTCATTTAGGTTTGGGGGAGGGAATTAGTTGATTATATCTTCTTTTTAGTTGTGTGTTGTTCTTATTTTTTAGTCCAAATTTTTTCGAAAAATACAAAAAAAAAAATTGAAAAATTTTCAAAAATTACAAAAATATTTTGTGTTTTTGTTTTGACTAAAAAGGTGAAATGGTAAGAGATACTGAGTAAGGAGTTTCCACTCCTGAGATGTATCTCAAACCTATTTCAAACAAGTTAATTTTTGTTTATTTCCTTTTGAATTATTTAATTTGTGAATTCTCCATAATACTGATTAAAATGGATCTTCATATGCTCAGTTAGCAGGTATTATCAACATACATAGTAACATACGGACATGAGCTAAAATTGAAAAGTTTGTAATATTTAGTGCTCTAGTTTAATTGGAGGAAGCATCTCAAAAATGATGGAGTAAAAAAAAAAAAAACGTCTGAGATCCGAGTTATTAAGTCTGTAAGGGTGTTTTAACACCTAGTGCCCTAAAGCCAATTGGTTTGGGAGTCACTGGCCCAAAGCTCGCTACATGGATCAAAGATGCTGCAAAAATATATATATATCTGAAGTCTGAGTAATTAAGTCCGTAGGGGTGTCTTAACACCTGGTGCCCTAAAGGCAACTGGTTTGGGAGCCACCGGCCCAAAGCTCGTTACATAGATGGAAGGTATTGTATATAAATAAAAAATATAGGAAAAAAGAAAAAAAAATCAGAAAAATTATTCCATTGATACAAAAAGGTGTGAATTCTGATAAAACTTCAGGACAAAAATATTACTCTCTTCTCAACTGCACTTATGACTGTTGTGGGCAAAAATGAGTTGTTTTATATTTTGTTGGCTGTGTATATAGAGAATGGTAAATATAATCGGAGAATTTACTTATTCGATAATTTAGAAAGAAACAAAACAACTAGTAACTTGGAGTAGAAGTTTCACCTGATTAGTCACTAACTTTCTTTATTCTATTTTCTCTTGTCTTTTTCTTTTGTGTGCATTAGTTTTACTACCTTTTTACTTTTGTAAAATGTTTGTGGGTATCATTGCTGTAAACCCTCACGAGACTACAACTCGTCCACTAGGGACACCTAGGGTTTAAAGGCTTGTTGCATACGCTAAATGCAACCGTGATCCCTACGAAAGTGGCTTAGTTAAATTTTTTTTTTTTTGTTGTTTTGCTCGAGGACTAGGAAAATGTTAGGTTTGGGGGTGTGATGAGCGGAAAATATATCAATATTTACCACCCCTTTAACTTAATATTTTGTTTAGTTTCTCGGGTTTGATGAACGTTTTGATGTGTTTTAGTTTATTTTGCAGATAAAATAATATCGGGTCTCAATGAAATCATTTAGGACGAAATATGGGTCAAATAAGGGCAATTAGTGGACTTGATATTTTAATTTTGGAGATTGGAAACTTGAAAGGGCGTTTTTGACAAAGTGCAGTTTTGGAAATTCAACTTTTGCACATCTGTCGTATTTTGGCCATAACGTTTTACTCCGATATCGGAGTAAGTTGATTCAAGTGCCAGATTAAAGAAGACTCGAAGATCTACAACTTTGAAAGACAAAATAATTTCGAATTCTGAAGATTTCATGACCGAAATTGATGAACCATCCAGAAGTGTGTTGTGTATAATTATTAAAGTCATTTTCAAAGCAAAATAATAAATTAATAAATAAATTATAAAAATTATCAAATCACCACCAAACATGATAAGAAAATTAGTGGAGCAATTAATAATGGATTTGGTGGAGTAATAGTGGAGAAATTAATAATGGATTTGGTGAAGAATTTGATGGATGATTTGATGGAGGCAAAATTTTGCCTATAAATACCAAGCCATTTCATTTGTAAAATTCATACTTTCTTCTTTGAAATTCCTAATGAATAAATAAGAAGATTGTATCTTGTTTGTTTATTTACAACTTCCAGTAATTAATTTCCGCTTTCGCACTTTCTTTTCGTACTTTTCAGTTTTTACTTTCCGCAATTTACTTTTACGCACAAACCTTTCTTTCTTTACTTTTGCAGTTTTTATTTTTCAAGCAATGCGGAGGTAACTCCCCCTTGCTGGGGTAAAAGGTAAAGCTTTTATTATTGCTATCTAGATTAATCTCCCTTAAATATAAAATATAAACTATTTAAAACCTGACTTAATGAGGATACCGCTATATTGACCGGTTGGAAATTAATTATAAATTGGTTTTAACCTGACTAAGTATGGATACCGTCTGGTTGGTCGGTTGGTAATTAATTATTAATTTGACTGAATCAGGATACCGCCTATATGGCTGGTTGGTAATTATCACGCAAAGTTAATATATTATATTAAGGGAGATATCTAAAATAGTAGAAATAAAAGTTGATCGTCTAACCCCATCATTTTCTTTAATTGTACTTTTACTTTATTTAATTTCATCAATTTACTTTCAGTAATTTACTTTTCAGTAATTTACTTTTTTTTTTTTTTACTTTTACTTTTACTTTTACTTTTACTTTATTTACTTTTCAACAATTTACTTTTCAGTATTTAATTTTTAGTATTTTACTTTATGTCTTTTATTTTTTTTACTACTTGTAAATATGTGTCGTAACTAAGCCAATTATCTGAGGTTGTGATGAAATCCAATATCACCGGTTTATAAGGGGCTAAATTATAGTTTGGGTAATATAAAGGTTTATTTATTGAGTCTTACTATTAATGCTTTTTATTAACTGACCATTAATAAAATTGAACTGGTAAACTTAAAATGACTAGACATAGAGATTTTAAGTTTAAAACCTTAGACTCAATAGCCCACGATCTTCCTTGAGGATAGATAACCCTTTAATAGATTTCCTTACAGGATAGGAATATACATGTCGGGCGGGGGTAGCCATAATTGGAAATTAATCTTAATAAATCCAGGTAATTTGGTTGACATAGACATATGGTTCAATTGGGTTATACTGGATATGTGTAGGTTACCATCAGAAGAGGCTTTTACATAATTTAGTGTTCCAGGTTAATAAATCAATATTTTACCCAACTATAAGATAACAACTTCATCTTTAAAATGATATTGGAAGAAATCACAACCCTAGATAGTTTTTAATATTGAATTTTCTTAAACCTACTTTCGAACAATTTTATTTACTTATTTTTAAATATAGAATCGTCACCTTTTCAAATCTATCAAACAACCTGTTAGATACTAGTAATCATTTGACCTCATAAAATTAATAGCTTAGCTATTAAGTCCTCGTGGGATCGATACTTTTTATACTACTTGAACGATACGTGCGCTTGCGTTATACGCGAGTGATTACGCACCGGTCAGTGGTGCTGGGGGATTTGGAAGTGGTTTAGGCTCCAAGGGTTTTAAGAATCCTTGCATTGTCAACTTCTCAAGCACTTTGGACAAAGGTCTTCCCAAGTTGGAGAAACGCCGGTTCTTGATGGAAGCAACCTCGGCAACAGCGGGCTTGGTCTCAGAATGCCCCCCAAAAGTCCTCATATTCTGGCCATAGAACTTTCTGTTCTCAGCTTCTTCTTCTTCAATATCCATGACAGTCTCCCTCAACTGTCGAAAGTCACCAATCATGGAGGTCATCCTCCTCAGCTTGCTGTAAATAGAGGGCTTGGTGCCCTTGATGATCTTTTTGATCTGGTCATTCTCTAAGGGCCGAGTCTGCATTTTCAGAAGCTGGCTTCTCCAGCGGTTTACATACTCCTTAAAGCTTTCCTCCGGCTTCTTCTTAGTGTTCTCCAAATCACGGAGTGACAAATCAATTTCCAAGTCTGTAACATATTGCTTCAGAAAAGCATCAGCCAGTTCCCTCCAATCTTCCATAATCTTCTTCTCAAGGCTGTGATACCAAACTACCGGCGCTCCCTCAAGTGACATCCCAAACATTTTTTGCACTTGACGCTTGGATAAACCCACTGGACTCATAACTGAAACATACTGACGGAGATGGACCCTCGGATCCCCATTCCTGTTGAACTTAGCCATATCCGACATCTTAAACTGAGCTGGAAACTGTTCTTCGAAGGTCATTGCCTCATAATCTAACAATACTTCATGTTTACCCCTCATTTTGCGGGTAACTGTTTCAACCTGATCCCGAAGCTTCTAAAATTCTGCCTAAGACCCAATCACTCTGCCTGTTACATACTCTACCATGTCATCATCAAAAGCGGGGATATCATCCCCCAACCCATTCGGAGGCTCCTCGCGCCTCGTATTCTCAGAACTTCTCCCAGCACGGGGTACAACCATACCAGCCATAACAGTAGTCAAGGCTTGCAACTGTTCAGGAATTTTGGCGAGACCGTTTTCCAACTGATCTATCTGAGATACCTCGTTATTGGATGTACTCATATCTGTTACCGGTCTTTTAGTGAGTCTTCCATTTTCCCTAACCAAACGGGAATCTATGATGTCTTTTATAGACATAGAGGGTGTAAACATGATATATGAATGCATGAGATAAATGAGATGCATGCGATACAAGGAATATGTCAACTCATTATAATTTTCACACAAATCGGCCCATCAACATTTTAGAAGCTATTGGGCTAACTGTCATAGGAGTGAGCCCGTCCCAGTTTAAATGGCCCAACAAGTTCACATCTCATGGCAAGAAGTCCAACCGTATCTATATGATAATGTTCCTAAACACAAACATATAATGGCCCATTGGCGTTTTAGAAGCTTTTGGCCCAATCATCATAAGATATGTTCTTGTCCCAGTTTAAATGGCCCAACAAGCCCATACCTCATGAAAAAAGGTCCGAATGGATCCAAACGACAATGTTCCCAAACACAAACATATAATGGCCCATTGGCGTTTTAGAAGCTTTTGGCCCAATCATCATAAGATATGTTCTTATCCCAGTTTAAATGGCCCAACAAGCTCATACCCATGACAAAAGGTCTGAATGGATCCAAACGACAATGTTCCCCAACACAAGTATATAATGGCCCATTGGCGTTTTAGAAGCTTTTGGCCTAATCATCATAAGATATGTTCTTGTCCCAGTTTAAATGGCCCAACAAGCCCATACCTCATGACAAAAGGTCCGACTGGATCCAAACGACCATGTTCCCAAACACAAGCACAAGTAAATAATTCTTATTAGTTCTATGACTAAGGTTCACATGCGGGTTTACGGGGGTATGGACAAAGGCTCTCGCTGACGAAGGATTGCCCACAATTAGGACTCCCCACTCAAGGGTTCGAACGACCAAGTGAGAGCACCTTTTTTATACCTTAAGGTACGTACCAAGGAGCTATGGTGTGTGACTGACTGTTAAATGGATTTCACTTTGTAGATTCCCCAGAGGGAGGGTGGAGCGAACTCTCTTAAATACCCAAGCCTCTTAGGCTTTTATAGGTTGGTGATAGGAATAAACAGCGAGTCCTCTAAATTAGTCCATCACAGTAAGCTACGAGTAAATGATTATCTAGGTGCCTTCACAGCTTGTCCTTATAGAAAGGTAGTGAGTGAAGGAAGACACCAAACCATCACCTAGCCTTAATAATGCCTTTGATTAAACCACCTCAACCCACAATAGACACGGTTAACTTAAAACACAAATCACAAACATTACAAGACATTGTTTCGGGGCCGATTGTCTATCCCCAGTGGAGTTTCCAGACTGTGGGACACAGAAACTAGGAGACACATGCTGTTCCGGGCTCGCGGCCCGGTTAGGAGTATGGAGTAACGCGCGGGGGACTAAACCGGAGAATAAAGGAGTCGCCACCCGGTGTGAATCAGGAAAATGATTTAAAGCCGCACTCACCCCTCGCAAGGGAAGACCTCAAACCGTTGGGTTCAGAATGGTCCCTTACTTATGTCACTTGTAATGAAATGATTTGTGCAATAATCTAACCAAGCCTAAGCTACATATATTTCCAAGGATAATTTACTCCTAAGTTCGCATGCATAAATGAAGAGTTCATCTAAGTTCACATGTAACACATTTTCATATTTGCATACAACCTATTTGCATATAATCTATGTCATAATTTGCATACAACCTATTTGCATGTAATCTATGTCAGAAATTTGCATACAACCTATTTGTATATAATCTATGCCCGAATTTGCATGCATAGAGATAAATTGAAATACGGCAAGCATCCAATGTCATAAGCACATTACATTCATGGACACGGAAATGTAAACAAATGGTAGTTGCACAATCATACTTAATAAAAAGAAACAATTAGGTATATAATGCAAAGAAATAACCAAAGAGGCGATTGTACATCGAAATAAACGTGCCATGATGCGATTTGAAAGATAAATAATGGAAGTGAAAGAAAAGAGATGCGACATATGCCCACATCTATATAGGACTTCAAGTGTCCGATTGAACGTGTCTCACATTCAATCGAATGCACTTTGTCCGGGGCGACAAAACATCGTGGCAAAGGTAGCCCATAGGCTTTCTATCCCTCAAAGTGGAGGACCTTTAATCCAACTTGATTTACCCATGCGCGATGCAACATGATGCATGATTATGTAAGAAGATGACATACAAAGAAAAGAAAATAACGAAATAAAAGGTGCGGCGAAGTATCGTGGTAAAGGTAGACCGTAGGCTTTTTATCCCTCCAAATAGAGGACCTTTAATCCAACTTACTAAGCCCACGCGCATCACATCATAATGTATATAAAATTAAAGACAACAATATCAGAATTCGTATACCCGATTGAACACATCTTACATTCGACCGAATATACATCGTTCGGTGCGGTAAAGCATCGTGGCAAAGGCTTTTAACCTCTTGACATGGAAGACCTTTAATCCAACTTACTAAGCCCATGCGCTAATAACGTAATGCATATAAAAATAAAGACAACTATATCGAACTTTGTATACACGATTGAACACATCTTACATTCAACCGAATATACATCATTCGGCGCGGCAAAACATCGTGGTAAAAGATTTTAACCCCTCGACATGGAGGACCTTTAATCCCACTTACTAAGCCCATGCACTAATAACATAATGTATATAAAAAATCAAGACAACAATATCGGACTTTGTATACCTGATTGAACACATCTTATATTCAACCGAATATACATCATCCGGCGCGGCAAAGCATCGTGGTAAATGATTTTAACCCCTCAAAATGGAGGACCTTTAATCCAACTTACTAAGCCCATGCGCTTTATCTCATCATTACACAAACAAATAACATGCATAAATTAAATAGCGGATAGTAAATGAATCAAGATAACATAAAACAAAATATGTGACGTTTACTCAAGTGGTACATGGAGTTGTATCCCAAGTACAGACCGCACTACCGTCCATTCAGATTCGGCTAGGTAATTTATGTCTGGGTTTCCATCCTATATACCACAAGAGGAGACACATTTTCCATTTTATTCAAGGGCCACAACACACATCATTCCACAATATTCATGCAAATGAAATTCAGTAAACAATTAAGACATAGATAAAAATAAATGAGAAAAGTGCCCTCAGGTCTAACCTTTTACGTCGACTCTCAGACTCGTGTTACACGGTGATCGGAAGGGCTAAAGCTCCGCAACTTTTCTAGTTCACTGGTTTGCGTCTTTCCTCGCTGTTATGCTGTTCGGGTTACTGTTTTGACTCCGTTTTACTGCTGTTTTACTGCTATTTTTTAGTCATTGTTTCTGCTGTATAAGGCCACTATTTTTGCTGTATAAGGCCACTATTTTTTGCGTTTTTTAAGGGTCTAGGGGCTGCTATTTTGGGGGTATTTTCTGGACAGTTTCGGGCAGTTTTTGAGGTGTTTATTCGGTCAGGTTATTGGCTTCAAGGGGCGTGCTATGGACGTGTTGAGTGGAGTTTGGCTGTGGGTACATGGAGGAGGCAATGTCTGTGTTGCTCTCGGTTAATGGTCAAAGGGGCAGTTTAGTGAAGGTTTGTGGGTGTAACGTGAGGAGGCTGGTGTGTGGCTGTCGGCGAGGGGTTGGTGCGTGGCTGAGGGCACGTGGCTAGTGGGCTGTTTGTGAATCGTGATGAAATGCTGATGAATGGCAGTGCATGAGCAGGTTTGTTAATGCCCATATCTGGTTCGGAAAGCCATCTTCGGGACATCACTCTCTCTAATCTTCAACTGATGATATCCTGAGCGGAGGTCGATTTTTGAGAAACACTGTGCCCCCTGCAACTGATCGAATAGATCATCAATCCTTGGTGGTGGATATTTATTCTTGATTGTCACCTTATTCAACTACCGATAATCTATACACAATCTCAGTGTCCCATCCTTCTTCCTCACAACCAACTCCGGAGCACCATACGGAGACATGCTGGGGTGAATAAAACCCTTATCCAATATGTCTTGCAACTGCGCCTTCAGCTCTCTGAGTTCTGCTGGAGCCATCCTGTATGGAGCGATTGATGTAGGTTGCGTCCCTGACATGACCTCTATACAAAACTCAATCTCCATATCCCGTGGTAATCTTGGCAACTCGTCTAGAAACACATAAGGATATTCCTTCACCACCAAAATCTGTTCAAGGTCTTTATTCTCCGCTCTACAATCCGTCACATAAGCCAAATAACCAATATTCTTCTTCTGAAGTAGTTTAAATGCATGAATAACTGATATCAAATTCTGTGGCACCACGGTCCTATCGCCCTGATAAACCTTTACAGATCCTCCAGGAACGTGCAGAGCAACAGTCTTCTCCATACAATCCAATACCACATGGTGCTTAGCTAGCCAATCCATTCCCAAAATAACATCGAAGCTCAGAATGCTCAACACGACTATATCATCATATGAAAGGTATCTGTCAATGTCTATGGAACACTGCCTCATACCTTGTGTAATTTCTATGGGGTCTCCTACTGGTGTAGCTATAATGATAGGGGAGTCTAAAAACTCAACGTTCCTACCCATCTGAGTGACAAAACAAGGTGCCATAAATAAATGTGTAGCTCCTGAATTAAATAATACTCTTGATTGCATGGAGTCAATCAATAATATACATGTGACCACCGCATTAGATGCCTATGCCTCATAGAGAGTAAGAGTATACACCCTGCCTTGAATTCTATTGGAAGAAGCCTGTCCCCAATCACCAACTGGTGGACCCCTTCCACCAACTGTCTATCATCTACTCACTAGCCTCTGCTATCCACCTCCTACATTTCTATTAGGTTGTGGCTGGGGCGTAGATGGGGCGGTGTAGAAAGATGGCAACTACTCTGATGGCAACTACTCTGCTGGCACTAGACAGTCCCTCTTCAAATGACTCATCTGACCGCATCGATAACAACCTCTGCTCCTATATCTACAAGTCTAGGTATGAGCTTGTCCACAAATAGAACACTGCGGCAGAGTTCACCCAGGCTGGGCTACCGAGGGGGAGTAAACTGCACGAGAAACAACACTCTAACCCCGGCCTACGGTCCTAACCCACTTGAACTGAACCCACATCTCTGCGTGCTGTAGGCGGAGCTGACATCTGCTGCTGTCTACTAGGCCCACTCTGCTGAGGCCTCACCTTCTCCTCTGATCTAGGTCTCTTTCGAGACTCCATCTCTGCTTGCCTTTATTTAATCCGTACCTCAAACCGCAAGGCAGCATCTAGAACTTGGGTGTAAGTAGTGGTCTCTGTAAAATGAATGGAGTGAAATAAGTAGTCCCAAAGCCCGTTTAGAAACCTCTTCACCTTCATTTCCTCAGTACTAATCAGGTGTGGAGCATAGCGAGATAACCGCGTGAACCATATATTATATTCCGAAAATGTCATCTGCTCTCTCTGTATTAGCTGCTCAAACTCACGGGCCCTAGCATCCTTGATACTCTGTGGCAAAAATCTAGACATGAAGGTTGTACTGAACTCAGTCCATGTTAGAGGAGGGGCATCTCGTCGCCTACCATCTCGGAAAGACATAAACCATGTGTTGGTGATATCTCTCAACTAAAAACTGACTAATTGCACCGCTCTCTCCGAAGAGCATCCCAAAGCTGTACATATCCTATCTGACTCCTTAATAAAACCACAAGGATCCAAAGAGGTCTCTACTCTCGAGATCGTAGAAGGATGAGGCTTCCGGAAATCATGTAATGACACAAGCAGCTCTTGCCGCTGCATAACCTAAATCACCACTGGAGGTGACTCATGAGGTATAACAGAAGGTCCGAATCGATATGTAGTAGGGTCTGGTACATTTGGAGGAGGTACTGTTTGGTGAGCCATGGGTACTCCCACTGGTGGTGGTGGAACATGAACAATGGGTTCTGCAGCTCTCAGCTCTAGGCCTGGTGGCTGCAGCTGACGGGTAATCAAATAGGCTAAAGCTGCCATTGACTGCTGTATCTACTGCAAAACCACAACTACTGGGACATTAGGCTGGTCCACAAATGCAGCTCTACCTTCCCCCACAACACTCTCATGAAAAGACTCCACTCTCTGCCCCATATCTGGCTCAGGGGGTACTGCTGATCTTTAGTCCAGATCTATACCTTGAGGTGCCCTACCACGCCTAGGTCTACCCATGACTCTAGTTCTTTCCTTGGGTGGCATGGATATCTATGAAAGTAAGAAAGAAAAAGGAAGGGGTCAGTTACATGTAAAGGAATTTTAAATGATTCAGGATGAGACATAACTCGAGACAAGGTTACTAGAATAAACAACCACTCATATATAGTAGTGCCCCGGGTGTACAATATATACAAGCCACTACTACTCCCTTATTGCAGTCACTGACTCCCTAAACCATGCTCTGATACTATCTTTGTAACATCCCCAATACGAAAATGTTACTGGTAGGTAACAGATCCCACTGTCACCAAAGCCTTTAACTCATGAACTAGAACACTTGATTTTGTCTCTATGCTATGCAACATCCAGTAAATCACTCATCCTCGAGTGATTGCAGTGTAAATAAATGGAAATATCATGCATATATATATATATATATATACACACGGACTAAAGTAAATACAATATGTCAACAACATCACTCATGCCAAAGATACAACAAAATGACACCACATAAGACTACATTCTAAATGAATATAGCTCTGGAATGATGGACCCTATTACCAGTGATTGCAGTGTAACACTCGTCCTCGAACTGGGTCTCCAAAACGGTACATGGCTCACCAAAAAATAGTTTCCTTTAAAAGAACTGGGAAGTGGTGGGGTGAGTCCAGAGGATCTCAGTGAGTGGAGCTACAAAAATAAGAACACAGATCAGAACATCATAAGAAATCATTATACTTAAAGCTTCTCTGAAAACTTTCGGAAACTCGTACTTTTCTTTTATCTGAAAAATATTTTTCTGAAAACTTTCAGAAAAAGATATCTCTGGTGCTGTAGAAAACTATACGTATGTGGGCGTTACGTATCGACGTCCCCCTATACGCCTAACTGGAGCCAGAAGTGAAAATCTATGACTTTGGGACGTTACGTATCGCCGTCCCCCAAAGAATGCCACTACTGTCTCAGAAACTGGTGGTCTTTGGGCATTACGTATCGCCGTCCCCCAAGCCAAAAACTAGAACTGGGGGTGCGGATCTATGCTACCACCTAAGCTCTGAAACTATAGTCTGTGGACGTTACATATCGTCATCCCCTAGCCCTGAACTACGTGTGCACACGGTCTCTATCCGTCAATTCCAACTGTGTCAAGTTACATACTGGGGTGAGTTTTTCCTCATGCCCCGAAAATATAAAAGTAATACCGATAAACTTTAAAACTTTAAAATCAAATCTCATTTAGCATGTAACCGATAAATCAAACAAGGCTAACGTCCTAAAACTTTATAAAAGTAAGTCTTGAAATAACTTTTAATCTAAAACCAATAATTATAAAATCAATTTGCAAGAAAATAAATATCCACACACAGATTTGAAGTCCAGGTAAGTTTCCTTCACGTCGCTGAGGGCGAGCGCGGCTCCTGTCGAGTATCTATAAAAAATATACGGGGTTAGAATCAGCAGTTATAAAATACGCTCCATAATTACGTAAAATTCCTTAATCTAATTGGATTATCCCATTAGAACCTTTTTATCCCTCTAATGAATTTGTAAAATAACATCCTGACTTTTGGTTATGCGTTCGTTTCTTAAAAAAAAATTTAAGTTTTCTGTTCGTCGCGTCGCGACGCGTCGTCTTCTCCTTGGGCAGATTCTACCTCTCACTGCTGGTTCCCAAATTTCAATCCCATACAATCCCCAAACAAAATACTACATCCACAATACATCCCCAAGCTAATATAACATTTAATTTACCATTTCATTCCATTTCTAAAATCCAACATCATCAAACTTCATCATCCTAACCAAATTTACAAACTTGAACAACCAATCTAAAGTTACCCCAAACATCCATTTTTTCATCACCAATCATCCAAACTTCATCCTCATCAACTCAACAATACACTCTAATCATTTAATCACCAAAATACAAATTGTTAAAATTTGGGTTGAGAAATATTACCTTGATTCAACTCCTTTTCTCTCTTAAAATGCCTCAAAACCTCTATTTTCTTCCTTTCTTGGAGTTTAGCTTGAGTGGATAATCTTGTTTATCTTCAAATTAGTTGACAAGGAAATTGAAATTTTTCCCTCTCTTTCCCCCACGTCTAGAACTAAAAGAAGAAAAAGATGTTTTTGTTTTGTTTTTGCTTTATTTGATTTATCTTTATTTTCCTTACTTAAAACAATTTCTAGAAAAGTGTAGTAACTACACTTAATAGGGCCTTGGGCCCTTTTCTCTCATTTAACAAGTTATGGGCTATTCCTTTTTTTTTTTTTTTTTTTTTAGTTTGTCATTGAGCTTGAATAAAACAAAGGAAATTTGGGTTTGATTAGGATAAATATTTTTATTTCTAATTGATTTTTCGAAAATTACTTACTAACCCGGAAAAGAAAAATTTCAAAGCATGAGCTAAACACTTGGGGTCGTTACAGAAGGCTTTAATTACAAGTTCAAATACAAGCAAATTCTTAGAGAGATTAGCCTAAGTTAGAGAAGTGTTTAGAGAAGCTTGTGAGGTCTCTACAATATTTCATCTTGGAGAAATCAAGATTAGATCTTGAAGTGAAGCTTGCTAGCATTAGAGACAAGATTGGATCTTGGAGTCAAGCTTGCACACCTTGGAGGTTCTCCAACAATTTCAACAAAGAAGAAGTAGATTAGATCTTGCATCAAGCTTATTAGGTAATGTTTGATCTTCTCCAAAGTTATGTTCATTTGTGTATTAGATGCATGATCACATAACTTAATATTGAAATAAGGCTAATCAATTGTGTTAGGATACTTTAAAAGTATAAACACAACATGCTTATGTATTAGGTCAAAGATGATCATGTTGGACATGAACAATTAATAAGAGTTTGAAACTCTAGATTAAAGCTTAGAGTTATGGCTACCATTCTAGAATCACTTGACCACCTTTGAGTGATATAGAATTGTTCACGAGACATTTCTTATTGGGATTCTAATTTGGTTTGTGTATTGCATTCAAAATTTACGCAAGTGAGTATTTAGAATAAATTTATGTATTTGTAAAAATATTTGATATTTTGAAAATTTGATTTTTATTCTATAACATGTGTTGAAGTTGGTTTTGAAATTAAAAATTAATTTTGGGTGGTTTTGAAGTGTTTAGGGAGAACCGAAAATGATTAGGGTAAAAGAAAAGAAATAAGAAATAAAAAAAAAAACAAAACAAAGTCGGTTGAGAATGAACAGTGCGCGCGCGTACACTGTTCATGCTCGTGCACTGTTCACAAGTGTACGCGTGCGCGCTGATTTTGATTTCGCTCGTTTGTTATCATCCGGACTCCGATTCAGCCCCGATTTTTTCCTATACACTCGTAATAGAATATAGTATTTCATTAAATAATTTAAAATTACACCCATACTTTATCCATGGGTTAGACCCATTTCCGCTGTCCGGGGCACCGATCCGACTCTAGGGGTTCCACAACTGCCCCAACAGTACTTAAGCGTAAACCATCTCATTCGAGAGTGTAGAGAAGTGAAGGTATAAATAAACAAATTGAAGAAAACATCTGAGATTCTCTTGACTAAAATATAAGCATGACAAGCACACCATTTCATATGGTGTGATGATTCATTACAAATGGTAGCATTCTTCTAGAATAGTAGCATATTGTGACACATATTACATTATGCACATGGGTTGTAAAATAAGTATACATTCATTCATTTGGATACCCCATAAATTTATATTTTATCGACCTAACTTCTAACTTGTCTTGATGTGTATGTCTAATATATATCCTCAATCTCTCATAAAATCATACTCAACATTCCATAATATATGTGGAGTTTCAATGACAATATTAGATGGTGAAAATTAGGATTTGTCCTAGGTTCTGACCCTACGCAGAACTAAACACAATAACTTAAAACAGGTCTTAATTATTATTTCTATGGATTATCAACAAGTACCTTTAAGTCTAACAAATATAAATCAAAGTAAATATATCAATACAATAAACAAAATAAACACAATAATGTTGTTAACGAGGTGGAAAACTCGTTCGAGCAAAAAATCACTCCGGGTAACTAAGCTACCAGCCAAAATTCACTATAATGACAAAAACTTACAACTATGGTATTGTAGAGGTTTTATCAGGGCGTCACAGAGGAAGAAGCGCGGTTCAGGCGAAATCGTAGTTTAAAATTTTCAAACTCACGAATAAATTATTCAATATCAAATATTAATAATTTATTCATATTTCACCTAAAAATATTTATTCGATATCAAATAACGACATAAATAATATAGAAACATCGTAAAACTTTTACGAAAATATTTTTCCGCAAAATAGTATAAAACGCGTTTCCGACCGAACCGACTGACCAATACAATGGAGACTACCTAGGTCAGTCCAAAAAACATTTGGACAGTTCGTGGGCTGCCCGACCAGTGACTAGTTCACTGTTTGGGCAGCCGTTACCCGGTAACGCCGTTTTTCACCGTTTTCGCGTATTTTCACTCCGAAATAATTTCCGATAATTATTTTTCTTGGGCAATTAAAATAAATCAATTTAATCTAATTACTCAATAAATAAAAACTGAATTTTTATCTCAAAAATCAGATTTATCATTAATTACCGTAAGACCCATAAACTTTACATTTTATTAATTTTAGTCCTCAAATTATCAAATATAATTTTGGATGAATCCAAATCAGTTCTAAAATGATTTTCAACATGTCCAACACATCAAAATATAAATTACAATAATTACCCCATTAAATTCCAAAATTATCAAGAACACCCTAAAAGTTTCTAAATTTTACAATTTAGTCCAATCTTGTTCAAATTAAGTCAAGATCAAATCCAATTAATCCCAAATTTAATATGCATCATATACACACCATAATATATCACATATATGAAAAGCCCCAAAATTAGAATAGGTTAAGAACCCTAATTTCTCAAATTACTCCAATTGATCAATTTACACTAAATTGAATAAATTCAATACTTTAATCAATTCTTTAACACACCAAACAAGTCTCACCACTTGAAATAACTCAAGAAATATTCTAGATAAAAAATGATTGGCCTTAAAACTATAGAATGGCAACTTGATTACTAATTAATCAAAAGAATGCTTAATAACTAATTATAAGCATACTTTGTTCATACACACATGCAACATCAATCCAACAAGTTTCCAATCAATTAATTTACATAAGTAAAGAGTAGAGAAAATTCTGAGCAACACATATTGAAGCTTAGAAATATGGAAACAATTTTCAAGTTGAAGAAAATAAGAAAATACTTACAACATCAAATTTTTCCCAAGTTTTTCCCTTCTGTTCTTCACTTTTCTCTCAAACTTTACTTAGTAAATATTTGGAAACTGTGTTGTATCACAAAAATGAGACAAAAAACAATTTATCTTCATTTTTTGCTTTGGCCGAAAATGTTGAATAAAATAAATATCAATTTTTTATTTTTATTTCAATTTGATTTGTTAAAGTTTACTTGTTCTATTTGATAACCTTTATCAAAAAGTGAACCAACCAAATCATGCCATTTCCTAACTTTAATCATGACAAGATATTTATTATTCAATTAATTTAATTATTTAATAATTAAACAATTAAATACAAATATCTTAAATATATGTATTATATTTACATTAAATATCTCAAATACATATATTAATGATATATGTCAAATATCTCAATTTGAAAATTAATTAATGTGTATTTAATAATATCAAATATTAAATACAAATACACATTAATTAGGAAATAACCATTAGGTCCCTTTGCATGTATTTTTCGTTTAAAGGTTAAACGATTTATAAATAATCTCCATCATTGATAAAATTTGCCCTAGTACTCTACGAGTATATTTCATTAGCGAGACTCTCTAGATTCAGGCATATCCCTCACGAAATCTAATTTCATGTCCATAATTTACCCATCCGTAAATTATGACGACCACAGATAAACTCGCTGAATCATACAGGTCGAGGTCATTGCATACGTATAATCCTTCTATCACAGGTATCCGGATTATCCCAGAGAGATATATATATATATAAATGTCAAATCTCTATAGGTATAATCTTGTCGACGTATCTATTAACAATCTTCTAAATAACACTCAGAACTAACTTCTGAAGTATACCACAACCATAGATTTAACAGATTGCTAATTATATATAATGAATATATATGCCCTATACAAAGGACTGACAGATCCTATCTTGATACACACAGGATATCATGAGCATGAGTCAACACCCAACAAACAAACAGATGTATGATCTTAAGTGATCGGTGATGTGACTGCCATCTGAGTGTGGAGGATAACTCATATATCTATAGTGGTATCTCAAGTCAAAGAATCACTATACTACTCAACTCGAGAAGATTCCTATTGACGTTGGTGTACCATTTATTAGGTAATCTTCGGTGAGTCATTCATTGTTTATCAAATAAACACCTAAACGTCTATACAAGTCTCCCGAGACTCATGGTTCATTGGGATAAACCATCAGACCAAGTCCGATATATGATATATATTGGGCTCATCAGATTTTACTAACCGACCCGTGTCAGCAAATCTTGACCATGAACTCTATTTGATAATATATATCTAGTAGTGACACTTCACAATGTCAAATATAAGCTACTTTGTAATTGCACACTACATTATATATTATCGGGTCTTTGTCTAATATATATATATATCACTAAACATTATTTAGTTTCAATCTAATCAATTAGATCGAATATATATAATAAAAGACAAGAGGTGCAACAATAAATAAGTAATATTATGGAAAAAAGTACTGCTCGTATTCATGAATCTGACATAAATAAGATCCGGATTGGAGTTCCGAGCACCAACCTTAACAGGTATAAGACCTATAGCAGTAATTATGCTGACTCTAATATGTCTAGACTGTAATAACTCGAAGAACTGCTCGAGCCCACACCAAGAGGCCTTTTTCAAAACCTCTGAAGTCTCTGAGTGGATCAATTCTGCAAGCACGCACCACCGTAACTCCGACTACCAATCTTCCCTTTTGAGAACTCTGAAGGTTTAGGAAATTAGTTAAGGGTTGTTTTTCTATGTTAATGGTCAAATAAGAATCAATATCACCAAGAAACAGAAGAAATGGTAATCAAAAGAGTCTTCAAGGTGAAAATCAAGAAGGTTGAAAACTGACAAGATTGAGGCTCATAATAACATATTTCCAAACCTTGTGAAAAATGCTATATGTTTGTTTATATAGGTAGGGAAAAGGTATGTACAAAATTGGCTTAAATAACATACTTACGCACAAACGTTCGTACACCACAAGAACACGTGACGAATACGCTGTTCTGCAACCTCGTTCGAACGTAGTCTCAAATGTACCTCGAACGCAAACACACTGGAATGTTTCGTTCGCACGGGAAGATGAACACAATATGCATGAAAACCTTCTGCCAAGTTTCGTTCGCACACACAAACACGAACGTGACACGAATACCATTCGTTCGAACTCAATCACGAACGCAGCACTAACGCATATCTGATATCTTCACGCACAGTTTGTAAATATTAGTCCAATTATTCCGAGATCTTCAAGACTCATCACAACTCAATTGAACTTATTTTGTTACGGACATTGCCAACAAATGTGGAACTAACAATCTCCCCCTTTGATATTTAGTGACAAAATTAGTACCTAATACAAAGACTACAGTAAAAGACCTAAAAAGAAAATAACCTACTACCAACCATTAAGATAATGACTTATTACAATATGACTTGATCTAACACCTAACCAAATAGTCTTGAAGTCGATGCCACCACAACCACTAATCTGCTCACCTGAAACATTCACAAACAACAATAA
Organism: Zanthoxylum bungeanum; assembly: GCA_019454045.1. Classification (NCBI taxonomy): domain Eukaryota; kingdom Viridiplantae; phylum Streptophyta; class Magnoliopsida; order Sapindales; family Rutaceae; genus Zanthoxylum; species Zanthoxylum bungeanum. Next base: position 102,441 of record SKCR01000114.1, read on the forward strand.
ACCATGAAAAATATAGGGAATATAAAGAGTAGATAAAAATGAAATGATAATCTCATGCATGTAAAAGTATATATCTTATTCCCCCTATGCCCCTTAAAAGGAGATGTAAAAAAATAGATATATTACTCCCCCTTTTGTCACGAAATGACAATGGGTGAAAACATAACTTAACTTTCTTCCCCTCACTAACAGCCTTACTCAGTTAGCACAATAATATAAGGGAAGTAAAAACTCAGAAATATGCAATAAAATAATATGCGATGATATGAAGCACACATAAGCATACAATGATTTAAAAATAATATAAATAAAAAATGACTCAAAACATATTTTAAGAATCATTTAGGGATTTATTGGCATGAGAAACGAAGAGGTCTGAGGTAAAATAGTTCATGTTATTGGCGGAACCATTTGGTCAAAATGGCCTACCTTTATGAAAATGGCTTGCGCTTTTGGACCAAACCGGTTTGGCAACATCTAAAGCACAATAATAGTTTTTATACAAAGCAACTTGCATTTTTGACGTAAACCATTTTTACTTAAGTTAAGAAAAGGACAAGCTGCCACTGGGGCTCTTTTGGACAATTATGACCCATAGGATCACTATTTGTACATAACACGGTGTTATTGTACAAATTAACTATGTGACATAGGAAATTGCTTTTTTATCCTTTGTAATTGGATTACCGGGATATATAAATGATAAAAGTCCATATGATTAGTTCCGGATTAATAAGATATGAGACATTATTAATCCACTAAGGTTTAATTATTAAAACATCCCTAGTCATAGTATTATCGAGATTGGACATCGATAATGCGGAATAGACTAGTATTGCACTTGTGCGCGTTGTGGGAGCATAACGACATAGTTCTCATATATTTAAGTATTGGATACTTATGCAAGTGTGATAGGAGGTTGTGTTTACCGATGGTACGGAAACAGCTTCGCTCTGGATAGACCCCTCAGAATTCCATTGGTAGTATGACTATGTGTCTATGGAAGTCCGAATCAGGGTAGGTGTATTGGGTCTTAACCTGAGACTTACATCGCTAATACTTGCGACAATCAATATACTTTGGTTTTGGTCGTCCGGGGAATTAACAGGTTCCGTGTACGCCTCTTCTTGGTATATTGAGAATCGTAGTGTATTGGGTGTGATGTCAAGATGGAAGTATCACTTCAGTCATATGGAGATGATGATCACGTAGGATAAGGAACTGATACTCTTATATGCTGCAGCTATCGGGATAATATGACTAGGTCATGTTTATCCGATTATAGAGACTAGATACCAGAGATCCGATATGTGCTTCGTACGGGGTAGACACAATTCCAGCCCCAGGCCTAGCATGTGACATCCGGTACTGGATCGCAATACGCAATACTTGGTATACTACGCCTGATACAGATTACATATTTAAAAGAATATTTCTGGAGAATTGGGTAGGCACGGTGCTTTGCTAGAAGCCAACCATGTCTTGTAAATCGGTAAGAACGTGGTACTGGGTATGCACGTATTCAGATACTCCGATGACCGGATTTACTACCAAAATATCTAGGGATCTCATGGGTCACTTCCCGAAGATTCACCGATGACGTATGACTCGCACATAATTAATCTGGGATTAATTATAAGAGAGAGAAAAATTAATCTAGGATTAATTTCGGAGAGATTTTATCTTGGATAAAATTCTATTTATAGAGAGAGGTCGATTAATTCAGAATTAATCGATAAAATAATATATAGATATATATTAAACGAAATTAGATTTCGACGCGGAATTAAAATTAGATTTAATTCGGGCGAACGAATTAATTTAGAATTAATTCTTAGCGATGTGATAGTAATTTTGCTAGGCATAATTATTTAATTAAATTTGATTTAATTACGTCGCAACGGAAAGTTCATTAATTCAGAATAATGAACCCGAGCCCGGAATGTGTTTGCGGGCCCACTCACATTTTGAATTAAAGTGTGGCCCACAAGTCACATCGCAAGTCACATCGCCAGTCACTTTAGTGATGGAAGTCAAGTCACCCTTTTGTGATTGACACCCAGTCACTATTCATGATGGGAGTGGTTGGAAGCCTTAATTGCTTTTTTCCATCCAATTTGCTTTATTCTTTTGGAAAGGATATACCAAATTTTGGCTTTGTTTTTTCATAAGTGTATTTTTCTTTTAGAAAACAAAAACACAAGTCTTGCACTCTCTCTCTCCCTCACCGCATTGTGCCAAATTTTCTCTCCCAAATATTTTCTTCTTTGGCCGAAAAGATCAAAGGAAGGAGAGGTGATTTTTGTGGCAAAACTCTCCATAGCTAGCACTTAAAGAGATCATTCAAAGGTGATAGGGAAACTACTCCCATGAGTTTGGAACTCATTCAACAAGCTTGTAAGTTCAACAGACAACAAAGACAAGGGCTTGGCCGAAACTCAAGGAGCAAATTTTTATTGTCTACACATCCACTTAGCCGATAAAAGTGAGTATTTCTGCCATCTTACTTTGCTTAATAACATATTTCATTGCTTAATTGATCTTGGTTTGACCTAGAAAACCCAACAATAGTATCAGAGCGGTTATTGAGCATGAAATTGAATTTAGGGTTCTTAACTTTAATTTGGGATTTTGTGGTTTGAACATGATTTCCTCAAATTGATGATTTGGTTGAGGTTGGATAATGTTAAATTGGATTTGTACATTTTTGGAATTGTGAAAAATTAATTCTGATTAATTTTCCCCAATTTTAGTGCCTTGGCCGAATGTAATGGATAAACCCTAGGTCATGGTGATTTTGTTTTTAAGACCATTGGATGAGTTCAAAGACTTGGGATAAATTGATTTAGGATTTAATTGGATTGAAATCGAAATCGATTTTAAAAATCCCTCATTGTCGTGACATTTATAGCATGTAATGAGTTGATTTTGTTTCAATTGTGTTGGACATGAATTGAATATAATAAAGCATGATTAATTAATGTAATTGGTATTTTGGAAATGTTAATTTGACTAATTAATTATGGCTAATGCACTTTAATTGATTAAATTATGATATTTGGAATATTGGAATTTAATTAGTTGGGCTAAATTTGGAATTGGGCTAATAAATTGTATTTGGGCTTATTGGGCTTGGTTGGGCCAAGTTTGGTTTAGGTTAATTGGTTGGATCCAATTGGGCCTAAAACCATTTCCATAAAGTCCAAATATAATATAATGGGCCTTTAAAATTTTAATTGGGCCTAAATTAATTTTTGGCAAAGGGTGATTCCTTATTGGGCTTTGGTTGCCAAAGTCCATGCCTTATAAATTAATTGAAAGCCCATTGGACTTTAATTAAATTGACATTGGATGTTAATTAGGCTTTGAGACCCATAAAGATTAGATTTAGAATCTAAGTCGCAAAGGCTTATTAATAAAGTGTAATTATTTAATTTGGAATTAAATAAAGAATTAGTATTGAATACAAATTAAATTGGATTTAATATTGTAGTTTGATATGATTCAAGAATTCGTACTTTGAGTACTTATTCTTAAAAAGAGTTGGACTCGCCCAAATGAAATCGTTGTTTGAACATTGGATGGTCATTAATTAAAGATTAATTAATGGATTGATTAATAACATGCTTTGTGTGAATACATGGATGTGATGTATGAATAATGTGTATCGGATGGATATTAGATGGGTGAGGGCAATTTTGGAAATTATTGTAATAAATTTATAATTTATTAAATTAGACCTGCGTGTCCAGCTTATTACCTCTTGACTCTTTGTACTTCTCTTCTAACCTATTCCCCTCAATGGAAATGAGGTTTCTTTAGAAGTGTTATGTAATTGGGTAGAAATAAGATTTGTGCTAGCGGGAGAGAGGAAATGGAGAGATTTGTTCTAGGAAAAAAATATTTAAATATCCATCCGCATATCATTATTAATTTATTTACCGTGCCTTATTATGCTTTTAGAATGCATGCGTAAGGGTGTATGATAAGACCTAATCAAAGATAATTAATTGGTTGCCAATTACGCGAAAAACCCTCAATAAATATTAATCGATTTCCTTCCATTGAGTGATTCTCTCTCAAGATACAAGATTGGCACTGGTTTGTTGGCCAAAGTCAAGACCTTTGTCCATCGCGGATGTGTTTGAATCATGAAGGCTTTGTTCCATATCACATGTCTTGTCCAAGTTGTGATTTGTTGGCCAAAGTAAAGATCACTTCTTGTCCATCGACATCGATTACGAAGCTTTCCAAAGTCAGTGGGTCCCGCTTAACTGGAATCATTAAGATTGTTGTGCCAAAGCCAATGCTTAGTTGATTCAGAGGAAAAAGGTTAGGGAATATATTGGATATATTGGCATATATTGGATATATGTTTCGGACTTGGATGTCTACCTACTGGATCTAGGAATTGGATAAGATCCAATTGATCTTAGAGATCTACCTAGTTAAATATCATATAGCTTGTTGGATAAAGTCAAGGTTGTGTGTTATTTAACGGGATCCTAGCCCACTAGGAAACTAGGTTTCCCGAGTACTCAACAGAGGGTTAGAGGCTCGCCGAAAAATAGTGGGAGGCAAGTATTAAATTTGTAATTTCGTTTAGATACTTGCCAATACGCACTCATATCATTTTTTCGTCATTATTTAAATATATATTAGTTGGACTAATATTTAAATGTTGTTTTAATTAAACAATTGGACTGTATTCAAACTACTTCATTTATAGTTGATTATATAATTGGATTATAGTAATCAATATATTTGAATTTAACCAATCAAATTATAGTTGATTATATATAGTTAGACTATAATAATCATTATATTCAATAGTACCTGAAATCATTGATTGGATAATTGGACTATAGCAATCAAGATAACTGAAAGATTAGCGTTTAAAACATAATCTTGGGAGAAAATGTCTTTAAACGGCTCTAATTTTCAGATTGGGAATAAAACCTCAGGATAGTCCTGGGAACTGAGAAGTTACTCTATTTGATAGAGCAACCTCTTGGGCCTAAGCCCGGAGTTGAGCAAATAGTGGAGCATGAGTTTTTGAAAACTCATGGTGATGATAACTTAAGTGCTCAATCTGTTATGCTTGCCACAAAGACTCCTTAATTTCTTCGTCAGAATTAACGATTAGATCCTTATAGTATGATATTGAAATTGAAGGATCTTCATAGATCTATTATTAAATCTTAGAAGTACAAATTTTAAAAGAAGCTCTTTCAGAGGGTACATCTGTCGAGCACTAGGTGTCGCAGATGATTGCTGACATCAATCAGCTAGGTTAGCTGGGCATTACCTATGTGGTCGAGACTACCAAAGATTTTATCTTATAGTCTCTACCCGAAAGCTGGGGCAGGTTCATTATGAACCAAGAGAAAACTCTTGGAGAGTTGAAGGCTATGCTCAAGAGGGCAGAGCCAGAGCTTCTAAAATGGGCAAAGGAGAAATCATCAAAGTCTTCTAGGAAGACAAAAGACATATCCCAAGATATCTGCCTAAACTGTGGCAAACGGGGTCACTGGAAGGGTGACTGCCGTATGGACAAGGCAGATATGAAGGAAGTGAAGAGGGGCAAGGCTCCGGCTTCAAGTATGTTTGTCATAAACATGTTCACTACTAATTTCAAAATTGGATTTTTGATACTAGATGTGGTACATAAATATATATGTACTGATGTGTGGAATCTGCTGATTAGCAGAAGACTGACTTTAGTTGAGATCTACCTACGAGTCGAAAATGGGACGAGAGTCGCTGTTTTAACTGTAGAAACCTAAGTTTGGGAACTACTCTTTGGGTATGTACTTAAATTAGGAAACTGTTATAATGTACCTAGTTTGACTAGAAATGTTATCTCTATATCTAGTATAACTCGTTGCGGGTATACCTTTAAATTCTAGAACACTAAGTGTTTTATTTTATAAAGATGATATTGAAATAAGCACATTAGATGTGAATAACAGTATTTATATTTTAAATATAAATGAATCTCAAACATATAGCATGACAAACAAATAGCTCAAACTGAATTAATCAGTTGAGACTTATCCGTGGCATTGATGTCTGGGACACATTGACAAGACTCGTATATCCACACTTTCGAAGAGTGGGTACTAGAACGGATTTGATTCTAATCAAATGATGTCTATGAATCTAGTTTTTTAGGCAAAGTGCCTAAAACGCCTTTTACTTGGTGAAAGTGCAAGTGCCACTGATCTGTTAGCCCTCGTTCATAGTGCCGTAAGTGGGCCATGTCTAGCTAGGCTAGAGGTAGATATGAACGATTCGTAACCTTTACGGATGTGGCATCGCGTTATGGTTATGTGTTTCTTATGAAACATAAATCGGAAACTTTTGATAAATTCAACGAGTTTCGATACGAAGTAGATAGACAGATAGGCTAAAGTATTAAAACCGTCACGGTTAGACCATGGTGGAAAATACTTAAGCAATAAGTTTCTCAAATACTTGAAAGAGTATAATATTCTTTCAATATGGACTCCTCTCGGAACACCTCAATTTGACGGTGTGTCCGAACAGAGAAACCGAACCTTGTTGGACATAGTAAGGTTAATTATGAGTCGCTCTGAGCTACCATTTTCCTTCTAGGGATACACATTAAACAGTGCAATGCTTATTTTGAATAAGGTTCCATGAAAAATCTGTTAGACAGATTTCATATTAGATATGAACAGGAAAGAAACCGAGTTTTCTCATTCCTGAATATTTGGGTATGCTGGGCATATGTTTGGATGATACCAAACTAGAACCCAAATCGGATAAGTGCCTAATTTGTACGTTATCCTAGGGAAACCAAAGTATAGTACTTATACAACTCACAAGAGGACAATATAATTTTTGCTCTCCATGCGGTTTTCCTAAGAGGAATACCCATATGCAGTGGTAAGTGGGAGGAAAGTAAAACTCGATGAAAATCAGAGTAATACTATTCCAGGCACCGATTCCTTAACGGAACACAAACAGTTCATCAGGGATGAAACTGTACCACAATCTTCAAATACACAAGAACCGCGTAAGTCGGAGAGAGTTAGAAAACAACATGAGAGGTATGGGTTTCTGATCTCACCTCATGAATATGTCAATCTTATTGAGGAATACGAACTGGCTACGTATGAGGAAGTGATACAAGGTATCGACTCCCTATTATGGCAAAGTGCCATGATGTCCGAAATGGATTCCATGTATACAACCAAGTTTAGACACTGGTTGTTGTACCGGAAGGCATTGTGCCTATTGGTACAATATGAGTCTTCAAGGAAGACATACATGGATGACAACATACCAACGTACAAAGCTAGGCTTGTAGTGAAAAGGTATCGTTATCAACATTGTGTCGATTACGACGAAACCTTTTACTCGTTGCCATGGTTAAATCCATTTGGATAATGCTTGCTAATGCTGCATGTTTAATTTATGAAATATGACAGCTGAACGTCAAGACCGCTTTCCTTAAACGGAAACCTTTCGGAGGATGTTTACAATATCCTAACGGTTTTGTCATACCAAAACATGCAAACAAGGTTTGCAAGTTAATTCGATCCATTTATGGATTGAAGCAAGCATTACGTTCTTGGAACTATCGTTTTGATGTAATCATAATGGTATATGATTTAATTCAAAACAAAATATGATTCTTGTGTATATAATAAGGTTAGTGGGAGCGCACTAACAATGATTGTCCTATATATAATGATGGCATATCATTTCTTGGAAATGACATTCCCATAATATAATCGGTGAAAGCTTGGCTTTCATGAAAATTCTCCATAGAATACTTGGGAGAACAACTTTATTCTAGGAATAAAGATTTACTGGGATAGATCTAAAACTTGTTGGCACTCTCCGAGAACTCGTACATTGAAAAATATATACGCGACCTGATGTCTCATATGCTTTGAGCATATGGAGTCACAATCAGGCCAATCCAAGTGATAGTCACTGGATTGTTGTTAAGAATATCCTTTAGTATCTTAGATGAACTAAATATGCTTTCTTATACCATGGAGGAGGAGAACTTGAAGTGACTGGGTTCACCGCTGTAAGTTTCCAAACCGATAAAAATGACTGTAAGTCATAATAAAGATACTGTATAGTTTGAATAACGGAACAGTGAGCTGGAAATCTTCCAAGCAAGATACTGTTGCCGAATAAACAACAAAAAGTGGAATATTGCTGCAGCTGAGGCATCAATAGAAGCACATTGGATCTATATAATCCTAATTGGATTAGGAGTAGTTTTGTTAGCAGCTGAGCTAGGCTACAGCAAAGGCTAAAGAATTAATGGTCTCATCAACGATCCAAGTATATACTTCAATTATTTCATCTGATTCGTTCGGATCATACATTGTGACGATGTGATGATCCAATAAATCGCATCAAATGATAAACTTGCAAATCCGCTGACGAAAGCAGTTTCTCAGCAGATGTTTGAGCGACCCATACATAGTTCAGGTGTAAGACACTTGAGTGATTGACTATAGGCAAAGTGGGAGATTGTTGGACAATTATGACCCATAACATCACTATTTGTACAGAACATGGTGTTGTTGTACAAATTAACTATGTGACATAGGAAATTGCTTTTTTATCATTTGTAATTGGATTACCGGGATATATAAATGATAAAAGTCCATATGAATAGTTCTGGATTAATAAGATATGAGACAGTATTAATCCACTAAGGTTTAATCATTAAAAGATCCCTAGTCGTAGTATTATCAAGATTTGACATCGACAATGCGGAATAGAGTAGTATTACACTTGTGCGCGTTGTGGGAGCATAACGGCATAGTTCTTATATATTTAAGTATTGGATACTTATGCAAGTGTGATAGGAGGTTGTGTTTACCGATGGTACGGAAACAGCTTCGCTCTGGATAGACCCATCAGAATTCCATTGGTAGTATGACTATGTGTTTATGGAAGTCCGAATCAGGGTAGATGTATTGGGTCTTAACCTGAGACTTACATCGCTAATACTTGCGACAATTAATATACTTTAGTTTTGGTCGTCCGGGGCTTTAACAGGTTCTGTGTATGCCTCTTCTCGATATATTGAGAATCGTAGTGTATTGGGTGTGATGTCAAGATGGAAGTATCACTTCAGTCATATGGAGATGATGATCACGTAGGATAAGGAACTGATACTCTTGTATGCTGCAGCTATCAGGATAATATGACTAGGTCATGTTTATCCGATTATAGAGACTAGTTACCAGAGATCCGATATGTGTTTCGTACGGGGCAGACATAATTCCAGCCCCAGGCCTAGTATGTGACATCCGGTACTGGATCGTAATACGCAATACTACATATATTACGCCTGATACAGATTACATATTCCTTAAAAGAATATTTCTGGAGAATTGGGTAGACACGATGTTTTGGTAGAAGCCAACCATGTCTTGTAAATCGGTAAGAACGTGGTACTGGGTACGCATGTATTCGGATACTCTGATGACCTGATTTACTACCAACATATCCAGGGATCTCATTGGTCGCTTCCCGAAGATTCACCGATGACGTATGACTCGCACATAATTAATTTGGGATTAATTATAAGAGAGAGAAAAATTAATCTAGGATTAATTGGGGAGAGATTTTATCTTGGATAAAATTCTATTTATATAGAGAGATCGATTAATTCAGAATTAATCGATAAAATAACATATTCGATATATTAAACGAAATTAGATTTTGACGCGGAATTAAAATTAGATTTTAATTCGGGCGAACGAATTAATTTAGAATTAATTCGCTAGCGACGTGAATAGTAATTTTGTTAGGCCTAATTATTTAATTAAATTTGATTTAATTACGTCGCAACGGAAAGTTCGTTAATTCAGAATTAACGAACCTGAGCCCGAAATATGTTTGTGGGCCCACTTGTATTTTGAATTAAAGTGCGGCCCACAAGTCACATCGCCAGTCACTTTAGTGATGGAAGTCAAGTCACCCTTTTTTGATTGACATCCAGTCACTATTCATGATGGGAGTGGTTGGAAGCCTTAATTGCTTTTTTCCCTTCATTTTGCTTTATTCTTTTGGAAATTATATACCAAATTTTGGCTTTGTTTTTTCATAAGTGTATTTTGCTTTTAGAAAATAAAAACACAAGTCTTGCACTCTCTCTCTCCCTCATGGCATTGTGCCAAATTTTCTCTCCCAAATATTTTATTCTTTGGCCGAAAAGATCAAAAGAAGAAGAGGTGATTTTTGTGGCAAAAATCTCCATAGCTAGCACTTAAAGAGATCATTCAAAGGTGATAGGGAAACTACTCCCATGAGTTTGGAACTCATTCAACAAGCTTGGAAGCTCAACATACAACAAAGACAAGGGCTTGGCCGAAACTCAAGGAGTAAATTTTTGTTGTCTACACATCCACTTAGCCGATCAAAATGAGTATTTCTGCCATCTTACTTTGCGTATTCACATATTTCATTGCTTAATTGATCTTGGTTTGACCTATAAAACCCAACAGGCTCATGGCCCAGTGGTAACATATGTTCTCCCCCAAAGGGGAGAACATGTGTTCGAGTCCCAGCAGGGACTCTGTTTGGACTCTTGTCTCCAATCCCAAAAATTGGGGAGTAGATTTCTCCCTGATTATTTGAGTGGGAGTAGATATTTCCGATTAGGGCTCGTCTCTTAGTAGACGTAGATGTCTGGGTGTGCGATAATTGTATGTATTAAATATCCCAGTAGATTTCAGATTGTATATCTATAGAAGTGTAATTCAAAAAAAAAAGGACAAGCTGGTTTGGGATAAAACGACAAGTCGTTTTGTCACTGGAATGATTTTTACACAAAAAATGAAATTAATTTTGATTTCTAGACTTTTCCATGCATAGAATCAATCCCTAAAGACTGATATAATGAATATAAACTTCCTAACTGAACCTTATACATTTATGGAAAGTTTTATTAAGGTTTTAGATAACCTGAACTCTATATAAACCCTATTTGTGTTTGAGACCTAAACATTAAGGTTCAAAAAACTTTACTTGTGTAAGGTTTTTTAAATCTAAAACCTAGAAATCACATATAGATCAATCTTTGAACTAGCATCCATTAATATTGTTGTATTACACAAGGTAGATTCTATACTTATGTGGATACAATTAAAGGTCATATATTTTTATGATTACCTAGTTGGTTCTTGAAGATTGAAGTTTAATGATGCATTTCATAAATAAAAAAACTCTCTATTTGTGATTTATGGTAATAGTTAATGAACACTAAAAATTGTATATTTATTAAAAGAAAAATTAATCATTTTATATTTATAGTTTCATTCATCAGCTTAATTTAGCACATTTACGGATTACATGTGCTGACATAATTAATACATGATAATCAAGAAATAAATTGATTGGGAAATAATTATAATTTATATTTTATAAAAATAAAATAAAATAACTTTATATTTGAAGTAGCAAGAGTGGATCCTCTAAACCTTAGTATTTTATTTTATTATTTTTATATTATTAGTTGAATTATTATTTTATCCTATAAAATTTATTCCATATGGATCGATCTCGGACTCACTAGGTTATTTTATTATTTTGACACTCGTATACTTGGGAGTAAAGAATCACTTTGTGAGTATGTTATAAATTTGTTCTTTACTCCAAATTATAAGAGTGTCGAATTAATAAAATAATCTAATAAGTCCATAAAACAATAATTCAACTAATAATATAAAAATAGTAAAATAAAATTCTGGGGGCTAGGGGATCCACTATTGATATTTCAAATATAAAATAATTTTTTTTTATAAAATATAAATTATAATTATTTCCTAATCAATTTATTTCTTGATTATCAGGTATTGATTATGCCAACACATGTAATCCATCATGTCTATATTCAGTCTTGTCAATGTACTAAATATGTCAAAACATGTAGAACCGTATTGTTTATAATTAATCCAGATTTTTAATAGTCCACTCTCTCGCATTTATGGGATTCAAGTATTATCTGTGTCAATCGGGGACTCTCTACAGCTAGTCAAGAGTCCTCAATAAACTGGAAAAAGTATGAATTTTATTTGGGAAATTATCATAATTTATAAAATATAATATAAATAAAAATCACCTATATTTTCAAACCAAGAGCTTCAATAGTTGAGGTATATCATGTTCCCTATACTTCTTTGTTTCGTTATTTTGTGCCATTTATTTCATGCATATAATCATGTCTCATATAATCATGTCATATGATGTATCATGTGGATTTCGAAATGCGTGAGAGGACATTTGATTTTCTGAGTATTTTTCGCTGCGCATAACTATTTATTTACTAACATGAAATATCCATCCTTATACAATTTGTGTAATCGGGAGTTACTCATATGACTCAATCCATCCTTTTTTTTTTTATCAATTTTGTTTATATTGAAAATCTAATTCTAAAATATAAGAAAAACACTGCATATAGTACCAATATTTGTTTGACTATTATTTGTTAATATGGAATGTGAATTCTTTTTGTCAAAACATAAATTTGAAATTTAATACATACAATAATTATCTAAATCAAATACTAAGCCATTTGACAAGGATAGATAGGTCCCCATGTTCAATGTAGCTATCATTTCTACATATTGTATCACAAAATGAAAATTATATCCGATATCAAGTACCAAGAAGTAGAATAATGCAAGTAGGTTTCAACTATGAACATGTATGAGCTAAATATCAAAGCACTAATTTACTTTTTAGTCTTCTAGGAAATAAAGGCTCAGCATTTCTTCTTCCTATATCTTTTTTTCCTACATAAGAAGCATATGTCTTTTGGCCTCTTCTTCTTAATACTTCTACCATCATTCTTTGGGACGTAGGCCTGTTGGGCATTGCTTTTATTAGAGGCCTTGTTCTTTAAGAAGAATTCCTTATAAGAATTACAAAAGGTGTAAGTGGTTTCAAATCCTTATCAGCAAGCTTTAGCATGTTGTGAAGATAGACTAATGTTACATCTAGTTCATTCATGTGAAAATTCGTAATAAATGGTTTGAGGAAATCTGATGGTGACTGCAACACAAGATCTTGACTTAGTTCCCATTCACCATAAATCCTATATTGGATAATTTTCAATACATCTAGTTATTCTTAAGATGTGATCACTTGTAGAGGATTCTCTTAGATGTTGGAATGGAACAAATTCTTAGAGATTTCAAATCTCTCCCACCGAGTCTTGATTTCTCTTCGGCATTGGGTCGAAGCATCTCCCTCATGGTCACATGCCAGAGGCCAAACGGCCGCAAAAGTTTAAGTATTGAAAAGGGAAAACCCTAATGAGATTTGATGGACATTAAAGGTAGTAATGATGACTTATGGTTCCCAAGGGACGACATTCGAAAAGTCAGAGAGGGTATTTTCAACAGGCCATCAACGTCGTTGACCGGTTCAATCACACGCGTATAATGCAAGCGCACGTATCGTTCAAGTAGTATAAAAAGTATCGATCCCACGAGGACTTAATACCTAATCTATTAATTTTATGAGGTCAAATGATTACTAGTATCTAACAGGTTGATTGATTGATTTGAAATGGTGAAGATTTTGAATTTAAAAACAAGTAAATAAAATTGCACAAAAATAGGTTTAAGAAAATTCAATATTAGGAAACTATCTAGGGTTGTGAATCTTTCTAATATCTTTTAAAAGATGAAGTGATTATTTCATTTTTGTGTAATAAATCAGTTTACTAACCTCGAACACTAAATTATGCGAAAGCCTCTGTTGATGGTCAGACGCAAATACCCAGTATAACCCAATTGAACCATATGTCTATGTAAACAAAATTACCTGGATTCATTAAGATTAAGTTCCAATTATGGCTACCCCGCCCAACAGGTATATGTCTATCATGTAAGGAAATCTATTAAAGGGTTATATATCCTTAAGGAAGATCGTTAGCTATTAAGTCTAAGGCTGAAACCTAAAATCCCTATGTCTAGTTCATTTTAGATTTACCACATCAATTTTATTAGTGGCCAATTAACAAGTCGCATTAAGCTTAAGACTTAATAAGTAAACCTTTAAATTACCCAAACTATAAAATAACCCCTTATAAACCGGTGATATTAGAATTCATCACAACCCCAGATAACCGGCTTAGTTATGACACATATTTACGGGTAGTAAGAACTTAAATAAAATAAAAGACATAAAGTAAAATACTGAAAATTAAATGCTGAAAAGTAAATGATGATAGTAAATTACTGAAAAGTAAATGCTGAAAGTAAATTGCTGAAAGTAAATTGCTGAAAAGTAAATAAAGTAAAAGTATAATAAAAGAAAATACCGAGGTAAAATGATTCACTTTTATTACTTCTATTTTAGATATCTCCCTTAATATAATATATTAACTTTGCATGATAATTACCAACCAGCTATATAGGCGGTATCCAGATTAAGTCAAATTAATAATTAATTACCAACCGACCAATCAGGCGGTATCCAGTTTAGTCAGGTTAAAACCAATTTTAAAAAAATTACCAACCGAGCAATATGGCGGTATCCTCGTTAAGTTAGGTTTTAACTAGTTTATTTATTATAATTAAGGGAGATTAATCTAAATATTAATAATAAAAGTTTTACCTTTTACCCCAGCAAATGGGAGTTACCTCCTCATTACTGAAAAGTAAAAACTGAAAATTAAAGAAAGAAAAGTATTGTGCGTAAAAGTAAATTGCGGAAAGTAAAAACTGAAACGTAAAGAAAAGAAAGTACGAAAGCGGAAATTAATTACTGAAAGCTGTAAATAAACACACAAGATACAATCTTCTTAGTATTCTTAAGGAATTCCTTAGAAGAAAGTATGAATTTACAAATGAAATGGCTTGGTATTTATAGGCAAAATTTTACCTCCATCAAATCATCCACCAAATCCATTATTAATTGCTCCACTAATTGCTCCACCAAATACATTATTATTACTCCATTAATTGCTTATCATGTTTGGTGGTGATTTGATAATTTTTATTATTTATTTATTAATTTATTTTTTGCTTTGAAAATGATTGAAAATGACTTTAATAATTACACACAACACACTTCTGGATGGTTCATCAATTTCGGGCATGAAATATTCAGAATTCGAAATTATTTTGTCTTTCAAAGTTGTCTATCTTTGAGTGTTCTTTAATCTGGAACTTGAATCAGCTCAATCCGATATCAGAGTAAACAGTTATTCCCAAAATACGACAGAAGCGAAAAACTGGAATTTCCAAAACTGCACTTCGTTAAAACGCCCTTTCAAGTTTCCAATCTCCAAAATTAATATGTCAAGTCCAATTTTTGCCCTTATTTGACCCACATTTCGTCCTAAATGATTTCATTTGTCCCAATATTATTTTATCTGCAAAATAAACTAAAACACATCAAAACGTTCATCAAACCCGAGAAACTAAACAAAATATTAAGTAAAAGGGGCGGTAAATATTGATATATTTTCCGCTCATCACACCCCCAAACCTAACATTTTGCTAGTCCTTGAGCAAAACAAAAAAATAAAATACAAGAAACAATTAAAATTAAACTAAGCCACTTTCGTAGGGATCACGGTTGCATTTAGCGTATGCAACAAGCCTTTAAACCCCTAGGTGTCCCTAGTGGACGAGTTGTAGTCTCGTGAGGGTTTACAGTGACGATACCCACAAACGTCTTATAAAAGTAAAAAGATAGTGAAACTAATACACACAAAAGCAAAAAGACAAGAGAAAAGAGAATAAAGAAGTTAGTGACTAATCAGGTGAAACTTCTACTCCAAGTTACTAGTTGTTTTGTTTCTTTCTAAATTACCGAATAAGTAAATTCTCCGATTATATTTACCATTCTCCATATGAACAGCCGACAAAATATTAATCAACTCATTTTTGCCCACAACAGTCACAAGTGCAGTTGATAAGAGAGTAATATTTTTGTCCAAAAGTTTTATCAGAATTCACATTTTTTTTGCAGCAATGGAATAATTTTTCTAATTTTTCTGATTTTTTTCTTTTGATTTTTGATTTTTTGATTTATTTATATACAATATCTTCCATCTATGTAGCGAGTGTTGGGTCGGTGGCTCCCAAACCAGTTGGCTTTAGGGCACCAGGTGTTAAGACACCCCTACAGACTTAATTACTCAGACTTCAGATATATATATATATATATATTTTTGCAACATCCTTGATCCATGTAGCGAGCTTTGGGCCAGTGACTCCCAAACCAGTTGGCTTTAGGGCACTAGGTGTTAAAACACCCTTACAGACTTAATAACTCGGATCTCAAAAGTTTTTTTTTACTCCATCACTTTCTGAGATGCTTTCTCCAATTAAACTAGAGCACTAAATATTATAAACTTTTCCATTACAATTCATGTCTGTATGTTACCATGCATGTTGATAATACCTGCCAACTGCGCATATGGATATCCATTTTAGTCAGTATTATGGAGAATTCACAAATTAAATAATTCAAAAAGAAATAAACAAAAATTAACTTGTTCCGAAATAGGTTTCAGATACGTCTCAGGAGTGGAAATTCCTTACACAACTATCTCTTACCAATTTCACCTTTTTAGTCAAAATAAAAACAGAAACGAAAAATATTTTTGTAATTTTTTGAAAATTTTTCAATTTTTTTGTATTTTTCGAAAAGTTTTGGACTAAAAATAAAAACAACACACAACTAAAAACAAGATACTGATCAACTAATTCCCTCCGCCAAACCTAAATGAGACATTGTCCCCAATGTCTTAAACTGTAGAAGAAGAGTTTAGAAGATAATATCTGGCTAACTGAAATTCTACACGAAAAGTTAAAGGTTAAGATCCAAATTAATCCGATGCCTCTTACCACGATCGTCCTCAGACCAATTTATCTTTGAAAGGATAGGGTCAATTTTTGGTTCATAGGCTATGATTTGGTCAATTAGATCGGGAACAGTTCTGGCAGTGAAAATAAGTTCTTTTAAAGGTTTTGACAGGAACCCATTTCTCCGGGCATCATCAAGAAACACACAAATAAAATCATAAAATCCTTCAACGTTATACAATCCAAGCGATTTCTGGTGTATGTTCAGGTTCGCCCAAGATAACACTATAAAAATTTCCTCCAATGTACCTAAGCCACCTGGCAAAACAATAAAAGCATCAGCACGGTTAATCATTTCTACCATTCATTCAGACATACCTGGCACGATTAACTCTTCTTCGTTTGATGGTTCAATAAGATTTGCCTCTGCCAAGGGTTTTGGGATGATTCCCAAAACGTGACTGCCTCTTTCCTGTACAGCCTTTGAAACGATCCCCATAAGTCCAAGATTGCCTCCGCCATATACTAAGTGCATATTCCTTGCAGCTAAAACTCGACCCAATTCATGTGATGCCTCTACGTATTATGGCTTAGCACCAACACTAGTACCGCAAAACACACAGATGTTTTCAACTCGTCTTCTTGAAGTGGCTTCCATGTTTTACTCTGGATGTCTTCAAAATTGCAATGATGAGTTGAATTTATAACACCTGAAAAGGGTGAGTAAAATAATAGCACTAGTACCTGCCAAATGACAATTATTAGTTAAACAGTAAAATAAATCGTGCTAGTAAAAAAGGTCTGGATCCTGTCGGAGAAAATAAAAGAAAACAACAAAACAAATTACAATTATTAGGAAAAGACAAGGAGATATAATATGTACAAGAAAAGTAACAGCATAATTGACGTCTATGCGTCAGGGACAAGCTTCCCATCCGATTTTCTTATAAATTGGTAAATATGGTCTTTTTGAGTCAGATTCCCGAGACTTAACTGTTGTCTTTCTTTTTGGAATTGTGTATGCAATTTGCGAATGGCTATATGAACATATCCACTGGGATGCGTCTCAATAGTTGAAGATATATCATCTACAGACTCCTTACTCAAGCCATCCCTAATGAATTTAATTTTGTCTTCGCGATTATCAGACACCATTTCTAAAGAACGACAACGAGTATTGCAATTCCAGCGTGCATATTTATAACAAACACTCATTTGCTTAGCTCTTCATTTCTTTGCATAGGTGCTTCTTCCAAAACCAGGCAGATGTGAAATAAAAGAGTCAGAAGACTCACCTGCCAATCGGACCCGTGCTTCAATTACCTAACGAATGTCATTAGGAACACCATGGATCGGTAGTAACCTCATCCATTCCAAGCGAGCTTTTTAGACTTTCATCAGAGATTTTTGAGGGAGAGAAGGAAATTGCTTGTGAAGATTTGTGAGAACTTCTTCCATCCTGAAATGAATTTACCTGCAAAAATTAAACACACAAAAATAAAAAACACCAGATCACAATATATACACAAATTGCATGGGTTGCCTCCCTGCGAGTGCTAAGTTTAACGTCGACAGCTAGACGAGACTTCTCGAATGTTAGGCTGGATCTACAGCAAAATCACTAGCATCACACATCACTTCAAATGGATTGTAGTTGTACTCGCAATGATCTCTCGGGTGGTTACCATTACATATGTCACATCTCCCTTTTGCGTCTTGTTGAGAAAATGTGGTATTGCTTGGTTCTGGCATCCAGTGATAGTTGTTGGGCTGGACAACAGGCCTCAGAAAACTGGACTGTTACTCCCAGATTTGGGGTGTATCTTCTAGTAAAGCTCGTGATCTCTCAATCTCCCAATAATGTTCCATTTTTCAATCACCTAAAAACAAAAGAAAGAAATAAAAATTACAGATAAAAATAAAGAAAATTAGATAGCTTCAAAATTAATAACTCAAGAAAAATAAGTCTCCGGCAACGGCGCCAAAAACTTGATCGGCGTAAACACACACGTATAACGCAAGCGTACATATCGTTCAAGTAGTATAAAAATATCGATCCCACGAGGACTTAATTCCTACAGTTGCTATTAATTAATGATACTATTTATTTACAAGTATCTAATTATAGGGAGAAGAGAATGATTGTTTTTTTGGTTGAATGTGGATTTGTTAATTAAAATAAAAACAGACTCAAAAGAAAATACTAAAGAAAATAAAAGAAAAGACTCAAAGATCTAGGGTCGTGACTCCACACAATATTATTCTAAAGATGAATTGATTCTCTTACATATGTGTAATAAATCAGTTTGTTAACCTGGAACACGAAAATATGCAAAAGCCTCTGTCGATGGTCAGACATAAATACCCAGTATAACCCAATTGAACCATATGTCTATGTCAACCAAATTACCTGGATTCATTAAGATCAAGTTCCAATTATGGCTACCCTCGCCCGACATGTATATGTATATCCTGTAAGGAAATCTATTAAAGGGTTATCTATCCTCAAATAAGATCATGGGCTATTGAATCTAAGGATGAAACCTAAAATCCCTATATCTAGTTCATTTTAAGTTTACCACATCAATCTTATTGGTGATCAGACAACAAGAAGCATTAAGCTTAAGACTCAATAAACAAACTAAAGAATTATCCATAAAAAGAAAATCAATTATTAATTGTGAATATTGTGTTTCATCACTTCCCTAGAATAAAATAAAATGATGGGGTTAGAGGATCCACATTTAATATTTCTTAGCTACAAATCTCACTTATTATAAAATATAAATTATTTTATGTTTTGCTTTCTCAGGAATTAATAATGTCAAACATTTAAAACCAACCATATAGGCGGTAATCCATTTTGTCCAATTACACCAGCCATATAGGCGGTAATTATTTGTCACATAAAGACCAGCCATATAGGCGGTAAAGTAATTTATATTTAGACCGACCATATAGGCGGTAATAAAGTCTGCCATTAATTAATTCGGTTAAATTATAATTTATAAATTATAATTAAGTGAGATTTACCTAGATAATTATATTAAATGTTTCACCTTTTATCCCAGCGGTAAATTAACTACAAAACATAAAGTAAAAAAAATAAATAATATTTTATTACAAAAAGTAAAAGTGCATAATTAAAAATACTAAAAGTAAAAATGCTAAATTTAAATTACAAAAACTTAAACACACAAGATGCAATCCTTAAAGTCCTTACAAAAATCAAGGAAGGCATGCTTTGAATTCTGAAATCGAGCTGAATTTATAGGCGTGATGAGTGGTAAATCTATCACTATTTCCCATTATTTAACCTAATATTTTATATAGTTTCTTGAGTTTTGTGAATATTTTGATATGTTTTGTGTTATTTTGTAGATAAATAAAGTTTCAGGACATTCTGGATGTAATTTGGACCAAAACAATGAAAAAAAGGCAAAATGGTCATTCTGCGCGTCGCGACGCCTAACGCGCGCAGAACCTTGCTAACGTGCACCGGGTCCACAAGTCAGAATCTGAGAAATTTGACTTTGCTAACGTGCGACGTGCCACATGTCACCATCACAGCCGATCTGCTAACATGCACCGTGCCACGTGTCATCATCCTACGGTGCCGATAATCACCATTGCCATGTGTGCCACGTGTCACTCCACGTCATCATCCACATCACCAGTTGACCAAGTCAAAGTGCCACCTCACCGCCACATCATCATCAGCCAATCACGAAGTGCCACATGTCGCAATCCTACAGTGCCGACACTCCCTTTCGAGACGTGTCGCCACGTTACCGCCACGTCATGCCACGTCAGCATAATAATTGAGTTGTTAGTCGCCTCGCCACATGTCGCCTTATCTCCTTATCCAAAATTGCCACGTGTTATCACCTCAGCATGCCACGCCAAAAAGTGCTAGCGTCGCGACGCTGGAGGCCTACCGGGGTCTATAAATTGAGCTTGAGATTTTAGTTTCAAATGTATCTTCCTCTCTGAATTCTCTGATGTAAATAGGGAGTTTTCTATCTAATTTCTTTTAATTTTTAGTTTTGTAATTAATTTTAATTACGTTATGTAATAATAGTAATTTACTTTCTTTACTTTTTACAATTTTTACTATTCACCATGAGGAGGTAACTTCCCCCTGCTAGGGTGAAAGGTAATTCTTTTACTATTGCTATTTAAATTAATCTCTCTTAAATATAATATATTCACTATTTAAAATTTGACTTAAAAAGGATACCGCTATATTGGTCGGTTGGTAATTCATTTTAATCTGGTTTAAACCTGACTAATCAAGGATACCGCCATATTGTTCGGTTAGTAATTAAATTTTCTTACCGCCTTTATGGCTGGTTTGACTTAATTTGACTTAATCAGGTTACCGCCTATATGGACGGTTGGTAAAATAATCACAAGTTAATATATTATATTAAGGGAGATATCTAAATAATAAATAGTAAAAGTTGATCCTTTTACCTTAGCATTTTATTTTATTGTAATTTACTTTTAAGCTTTTACTTTACCGTAATTACTTTTCAGCATTTTTACTTTATGTCTTTTACTTTTAAGTTTTTACTAGCCCTAGTTATGTGTTAGTTATCTGGGGTTGTGATGAATTCTAATATCACCGGTTTATAAGGAGTTATTTTATAGTTTGGGTAATTTAAAGGTTTACTTATTAAGTCTTAAGCTTAATGCTTCTTGTTGTCTGATCACCAAAAAGATTTATGTGGTAAATCTAAAATAAAATTGACAAAGGAATTTTAGGTTTCAGCCTTAGACTTAATAGCCCACGATCTTCCTTGAGGATAGATAACCCTTTAATAGATTTCCTTACAAGATAGACATATACTTGTCGGGCGGGGGTAGCCATAATTGGAACTTAAACTTAATGAATCCAGATAATTTGGTTGACATAGACATATGGTTCAATTGGGTTAAACTGGGTATTTGCGTCTGACCATCGACAGAGGCTTTCGCATAATTTCGTGTTCCAGGTTAGTAAACCGATTTATTACACAAACATAAAATAATCACTTCATCTTTTAAAAGATATTAGAAAGATTCACAACCCTAGATCTTTGAGTCTTTTGTTATTTTTTTCCTTAGTATTTTCTTTTGTTTATTTTATTTATTTTAATTAAGGAAAACCACATTCAACCAACCAATCAAACAATCATTCTCTTCTCCATTTAATTAGATATTTGTAAATAAATAGATTTAACAATTAATAACAACAGTAGGAATTAAGTCCTTGTGGGATCGATATTTTTATACTACTTGAACGATACGCGCGCTTGCGTTATACGTGTGTGTTTACGCCGGTCAAGTTTTTGGCGCCGTTGCCGGGGACTTATTTTTCTTGAGTTATTAGTTTGAAGCTATCTAATTTACTTGTATCTAATTTTCTTTATTTTTATCTGTAGTTTTTATTTCTTTCTTTTGTTTTCAGGTGATTGAAAAATGGAACATTATTGGGAGAATGAAAGATCACGAGCTTTACTAGAAGATACACCCCAAATCTGGGAGGAACAGTCCGGTTCTCTGAGGCCTGTTGTCCAGCCCAACAACATCACTGGATGTCATAATCAAGCAATACTACATTTGCTCATCAGTTCGAAATGGGGAGATGTGTGATATGTGATGGTAACCACCCAAGCAATCAATGTATATACCTTTCAGAAGGGCAGAATTATCAGAATCATTCAAGGTACGAAGAACCATCATATTTTCCATCTTATCCACCATTCATCTACGATCTTCATCAAGAACCTGAAACATCAGAGGAAGATCAGTTGATTCACATGCTCATAGATTGGTTCGAGGAACGGGAAGCTCAATTTGATGCACAAATTCAGAGTCAAGCGGCGACTACACAGAGGATGACAGATCAAGTTAGACAATTAACAAATAACCTGAATCACATATCTCACGGAGCAAATTCAAATAATACTGAAGAAGCCTTCGAATATCCTGAGATTCATCATGACATCATAACAGAGGACGAAGCTGAACAGTATCAAGAATCAGAGGTATCAGTTTCGGAGCCCAAACCAGCAAAGTCTCTGTTTGACTTTTACTATTCAGATTCAGATTCTGACGAGGATGAAGCTGATCTATTTGTACTAACTACACCAACAATGGAGGATCAAACTTTCAATCCTCAAAATGAAGATCTTGGAGCATGTTTTACCATGATGTTTGATGAAGATCTACCTGAACCATCCATTCCAGTCAGATCAGAGAATGAAGACCTAAGAACAGAAATAATTTTACATCCTCAGATTGACACCTATGGAGCATGCATTTCACATATGACGGATGAAGAATTGAATACGGAAATCCTAAAATACATCTGTGAAGAAAATGTGGAGCAAGAAGCAGAGAAAATGTCAGACCAAATTGAAGATCTCAGACATTCAGGAGAAACAACACTGTTTTGGGGAGTACAAATCAAAGATATCACCTAGAAGCTTGACAAAAATGGAACTCTCATTCCAAGTCAAGCACCATACGAGACCTCATGATTTTGTTTTTTTTTTTCTTTTCAGGAACCACTGGAGCAATAAAGGTAAAAAATGTGACACGATCACTGAATGAGACAAAATTCTTTTTACCACCTTACAGTTGGAAGAGACCCTTCAAAAGCAACGCTCACGGGATGGTCTTTAATCGGACATCCAAAACGACGCTGAAACCTCCTTGACGGATAGATTTCAGTCACGTCTGGCTGAAGACGAAAAATTTAGCGCTAGCAGGGAGGCAACCCATGCACTTTGTGGGAAAAGCACAAATGGAGCATTTTAAGACAGAAGGATTGGTGTTTGGCAATCACAAAGATGAGAGCCAATTCATTAGCGATGGCTGAGTAAGGAATGAAATCTTGAGACGCATCCTAATGGATTTATATACCAAATGAGTGGCGTATTGCGTACACAATTATGTTACCTTAATTATTGCTTTGATTTGCTTTTCTGTTGTAATTATCTTTATTTTCATAGACAGGATCCATACTTTTTGACCTTTCACGATTTCTTTTGTTGTTTAGCTAACAAATGTCCTTTGGAAGATACTAGTGCTATTATTACTCACCCTTTTTCAGGTATTATAAATTCAGCCCGTCATTGCACTTTTGAAGTCATCCAGATTTGAGAAAGAAATATATAAACATGGAAGCCACTTCAAGAAGACGAGTTGAAAACATATGTATGTTTTACGGTACTAGTGTTGGTACTAAGCCATAATACGTAGAAGCAGCACAGGAATTGGGTCGAGTCTTAGCAACAAGGAATATGCACTTAGTATATGGCATCGCGACGCTGGTGATTGTCGACGTGGCAGCTTCTGGTTCGTCAGCTTCAGAGTCTGGATAAGCTGATAAGGTGACATGTGGCAAGGTGGTTGGGAAATCAATTATTGTGACACGTGGCGATTTCTGATTGGCTGATTAAGATTCTTATCTGTCACGTGTCAATTTCGGATAAGTGAGTCAATAATTGATGCTGATATGACGCTGACGTGGCACACGTGGTGAAAGGGACTGTCGGCACCATAGAGTTGCGACACGTGGCACGCTGTGATTGGCTGATGATGACGTGGTGATGATGTGGCACGTTGACTCGATCAACCGGTGATGTGGATGATGACGTGGCTGACAGATGGAGTGACACGTGGCGATGGCGACTGTCGGAACCGTAGGATGATGGCACGTGGCACGTCGCACGTTAGCAAATCGGCTGTGATGGTGACACGTCGCACGGCGCACATTAGCAAAGTCAAATTTCCTCAGATTCTGACTTGTGGACCCAGCACATGTTAGCATGTCTTGGTGCATATTAGGCGTCGCGACGCCATAGGCTTGCACGTCGCGACGCACAGAATTATGAAAATGCCATTTTTGTCCAATTTTCACAGTTTTGGCTCAAATCACCTCCAGAGAGTCCTGAAACTTTATTTATCTACAAAATAACACAAAACACATTAAAATATTCACAAAACTCAAGAAACTATACAAAATATTAGGTCAAATGAGTGGGAAATAGTGATATAATTACCACTTATCACACCCCCAAAACTAAAATTTTGCTAGTCCTCGAGCAAAACATAGAATAATAACATAAACATCTTTAAAATAAAATTTAACTAAGCCACTTTCGTAGGGATCACGGTTGCATTTAGCGTATCCAACAAGCTTTTAAACCCCTAGGTGTCCCTAGTGGACGAGTTGTAGTCTCGTGAGGGTTTACAGCAATGATACCCACAAACATTTTACAAAAGTAAAAATTTAGTGAAACTAATGCACACAAAAGCAAAAAGACAAGTGAAAATAGAATAAAGAAGTTAGTGACTAATCAGATGAAACTTCCACTTCAAGTTACTAATTGTTTTGTTTCTTTCTAAATTACTGAATAAGTAAATTCTCCGATTATTTTTACCATTCTCCATATACACAGCCAACAAAAAAATAAACAACTCAATTTTCCCCACTACAGTCATAAGTGCAGTTGATAAGAGAGTAATATTTTTGTCCTAAAGTTTTATCAGAATTCACACCTTTTTGTAGCAATAGAATAATTTTTCTGATTTTTTTTTCTGATTTTTTTTTCTGATTTTTTTTTTATTTATATACAATATCTTCCATCTATGTAGCGAGAGTGTTGGTCGGCGGCTCCCAAACCAGTTGGCTTTAGGGCACCAGGTGTTAAGATACCCCTACGGACTTAATTACTCAGACTTTAGATATATATATTTTTGCAGCATCTTTGATCCATGTAGCGAGATTTGGGCCAGTGACTCCCAAACCAGTTGGCTTTATGGCACTAGGTGTTAAAACACCTTTACAGACTTAATAACTCGGATCTCAGATATTTTTTTTACTCCATCACTTTTTGAGATGCTTCCTCCAATTAAACTAGAGCACTGAATATTACAAACTTTTCAATTTTAGCTCATATCCGTATGTTACCATGTATGTTGATAATATCTGCTAATTGAGCATATGAAGATCCATTTTAGTCAGTTTTATGGAGAATTTACAAATTAAATAATTTAAAATGAAATAAATAAAAACTAACTTGTTTCAAAAATGGTTGAAATACGTATCAGGAGTGAAAACTCCTTACTCAGCTATCTCTTACCAATTTCACATTTTTAGTAAAAATAAAAAAAAAAGACAAAATATTTTTGTAATTTTTGAAAATTTTTCAAAAAATTTTGGTCTAAAAATAAAAACAACACACAAACTAAAAAACAAGGTACTGATCAACTAATTCCCTCCCCCAAACCTAAATGAGACATTGTCCCCAATGTCTTAAACAATAGAATAAGAGTTTAGAAGATAATACCTGGTTAGCTGAAATTCTACAGGAAAAATTACCGATTAAGATCTATGTCCAATTTACGCTTCTTACCACGATCACTATCTGACCAGCTCAACTTGGAAAGAATGGGGTCGATTTTTAGTTAAAAGGCTAGGATTTGGTCAATTAATTCTTCGGCCTTTGTTACAGTCAGGAAAATATCATGTACTGATTTTGTGACGAACTCATGTCTTTTGGCTTCCGCAAGAAATACAAACAGCAAATCGAAAAATTGTTCAATGTTGAGTAATCCAATGGGCTTCCGATGAATGTTCAAGTGCACCCATGATGCCACTGTGAATATTTCTTCAAATTTTCCGAGCCTACCTGGTCAAGCAATAAACGTATCAGCAGTATTGACCATTTCAAGGAGTTGTTCAGACATCCCCGAGACAATACGTTCATCTCCATTTGTTTTTCCGATTATATGTTCGTCCGCCAAAGTTTTTTGAATGATTCCTAAAACATGACCGCCACCCTCCTGAACAGCTTTTGAAATGCTTCCCATCAATCCAAGATTGCCACCGCCATGTACTAGATGCATATTTCGTTCTGCTATGACTTTCCCTAATTCCTTTGCAGCCTCAATGAACTCTGGTTTATTACTAGAATTGGATCCACATAAAACACAAATTCGCTTGACTCGCTGCTGTGAAGTTGCTTCCATTTTCTTTCTCTTATTTGAATGTATATCTGGATGTGTCGAAGAAAGAAATGTAGAGTTGAATTTATAGAACCTGAAAATGGGTGAGTAATAGTAGCACTAGTACCTGCCAAATGACAATTATTAGATGAACGTTAAAATAAATCATGAAAAGTTTAAAAAGTTTAGATCTTGTCGGCGAAAATAAAGAAAATAGATACAGAAAAACATATCGAAGAAATTATTAAGGCAACGAGATTGTGTACGCAATACGCCACTAGCTTAGTATAAATTCATAAGGATGCGTCTCAAGAATTCATTCTTTACTCAGCCATCACAAATAAATTAGCTCTCTTCTTTGTGATTGCCAAACACCATTCCTTCTGTCTTAAAATGTTCCGTTTGTGCTTTTCCCTACAAAAATAACACACAAAAATAAAAACTCTACAACATGTATACACAAAAAAAAGAAATTACAACAAAGTGCATGGGTTGCCTCCCTGCTAGCGCTAAATTTTTCGTCTGCAGCCAGACGTGACTGAAATCCATCTGTCAAAGAGGTTTTAGCGTCGTTTTGGATGTCCTATTAAAGACAATCCCATTAGCATTGCTTTTGAAGGGTCTCTTCTAACGGTAAAGGGGCAAAAAGAATTTTGTCTCATTCAGTGCTTGTGCCACCTTTTTAACCTTTGTTGCTCCGGTGGTTCTTGAAAAGAAAGAAAGAAAATCAGGAGGTCTTGTATGGTGCTTGACCTTGAATGAAAGTTCCATTCTATCAAGCTTCTTGGTGATATCTTTGAATTGTACTCCCCAAAACAGTGATGTTTCGCCGGAATGCTCTGGATCTTTAATAAGTTCAGACATTTGCTCCTCCATTTGCTCTGCTTCTTGCTCCATCTTTTCTTCACAGATGTATTTTAGGATTTCCGCGTTCTATTCTTCATCTGTCATATGTGAAGTGCATGCTCCATAAGTGTCAACCTGAGGATGTAAAGATGTTTCTGACATTAGGTCTTCATCCTCTGATACGACTGGAATGGATGGTTCAAGTAGATCTACATCAAACATCATGGTAAAGCATGCTCCAAGATCTTCATTTTGAGGATTGAAAGTTTGATCCTCCGTTGTTGGTGCAGTTGGTACAAATAGATTAGCTTCATCCTCGTCTGAATCTGAATAATAAAAGTCAAATAGAGACTTCGCTCGTTTGGGCTCCTGAACTGATACCCCTGGTTGTTGATACTGCTCAGCCTCATCATCTGTTGAAGTGTCATTGTGAAATGATTGGTACTCGAAGGCTTCATCAGTGTCATTTGAAACTGGTTCTTGAGGTATGTAGTTCTGGTTTTCTGTGAATTGTCTCATTTGATCTGTCATCCTCTGAATAGATGTTGATTGTCTCTGAATACTTTCAAGTTGATTCTCATATGTTTCAAGCATTGTATCCAACTTTTCTTCTTGTTTCTTGAATAAATCTTTGAGCATGTCAACAAATTGTTCTTCATTTGATGGTTCTGGTTCTTGATGAAGATCATCATAGGTGGGTGGTGGATAAGATGGAAATTGTGGTTCTGTGAAATGTGATGGCTCTTAATACCATGAAGGATTTTGATAGCTCTGCCACCCTGGATTGTAGTTTTACTAGCAATGATCTCTCGGGTGGTTACCATTACATATGCCACATCTCCCCATTGCGTCTTGTTGAGCAAATATGGTATTGTTTGGTTCTAGTATCCAGTGATAGTTGTTGGGCTGGACAACAGGCCTCAGAAAACCGGACTGTTGCTCCCAGATTTTGGGTGTATCTTCTAGTAAAGCTCGTGATCTCTCAATCTCCCAATAATGTTCTATTTTTCAATCACCTGAAAACAAAAGAAAGAAATAAAAATTACAGATAAAAATAAAGAAAATTAGATACAAGTAAATTAGATAGCTTCAAAATTAATACCTTAAGAAAAATAAGTCCCCGGCAACGGCGCCAAAAACTTGACCGGCGTAAATACACATGTATAACGCAAGCGTACGTATCGTTCAAGTAGTATAAAAATATCGATCCCATGAGGACTTAATTCCTACTGTTTTTATTAATTATTGATACTATTTATTTACAGGTATCTAATTATAGGGAGAAGAGAATGATTGTTTTTGTTGGTTGAATGTGGATTTGCTAATTAAAATAAAAACAGACTCAAAAGAAAATACTAAAGAAAATAAAAGAAAAGACTCAAAGATCTAGGGTCGTGACTCTACACAATATTATTCTAAAGATGAATTGATTCTCTTACATATGTGTAATAAATCAGTTTGCTAACCTGGAACACGAAAATATGCAAAAGCCTATGTTGATGGTCAGACACAAATACCCAGTATAACCATTGAACCATATGTCTATGTCCACCAAATTACTTAGATTCATTAAGATCAAGTTCCAATTATGGCTACCCCCACCCGACAGGCATATGTCTATCATGTAAGGAAATCTATTAAAGGGTTATCTATCCTCATGGAAGATCGTGGGCTATTGAATCTAAGTTTACCACATCAATCTTATTGGTGATCAGACAACAAGAAGCATTAAGCTTAAGACTCAATAAACAAACTAAAGAATTATCCATAAAAAGAAAATCAATTATTAAGTGTGAATATTGTGTTTCATCACTTCCTTAGAATAAAATAAAATGCTGGGGTTAGAGGATCCACATTTAATATTTCTTATCTACGAATCTCACTTATTATAAAATATAAATTATTTTATGTTCTGCTTTCTCAGGAATTAATAATGTCAAACATTTAAAACCAGCCATATAGGCGGTAATCCATTTAGTCCAATTACACAAGCCATATAGGTGGTAATTATATGTCACATAAAGATCAGCCATATATGCGGTAAAGTATTATATATTTAGACCGACCATATAGGTGGTAATAAAGTTTGCCATTAATTAATCCGGTTAAATTATAATTTATAAATTATAATTAAGTGAGATTTACCTAGATAATTATATTAAATGTTTCACCTTTTATCCCAGCGGTAAATTAACTACAAAACATAAAGTAAAAAAAAGTAAATAATTTTATTACAAAAAGTAAAAGTGCATAATTAAAAATACTAAAAGTAAAAATGCTAAATTTAAATTACAAAAACTTAAAACACAAAAATGCAATCCTTAAATTCCTTGCAAAACTCAAGGAATGCATGCTTTGAATTCTGAAATCGAGCAGAATTTACAGGCGTCAGTAAGGGGTCGGCGTCGCGACGCTGGTGATTGTCGACGTGGCAGCTTCTGGTTCGTCCGCTTCAGATTTTGGATAAGGTGATAAGGTGACACATGGCAAGGTGGTTGGGAACTCAATTATTGCGACACATGGAGGCTTCTGATTGGATGATAAAGATTCTTATCTTCCACGTGTCAATTTCAGATAAGTGAGTCAATAATTGATGCTGACGTGGCACACGTGGCGAAAGGGACTGTCAGCACCATAGAATTGCGACATGTTGCACGTGTTGGATAATATGACCCATAGCGTCACTATTTGCACAGATCATTGTGTTGCTGTAGCAAATTAACTATGTAACAAGGAAATTGCACTCTCGTCATTTGTGATTAGATCACCATAGATATATAAATGAAGAGAGGTCCCTATGATTAGTTCCTGGATTGAGATGATATGAGACAGTATCAGTCCACGAAGGATTAATCATTAAATATCCCTAGCCGTAGTATTATCGAGACTGGACATCGATAATGCGGAATAGGCTAGTATTTCACTTGTGCGCGTTGTGAGGGCACAACGGCATAGTTCTCATATATATAAGTATTGGATACTTGTGCAAGTGCGATAGGAGGTCGTTTTTCACCGATGGTACGGGAAACAGCTTCGCTCTGGATAGACCCTTCGGAATCCCATTGGTATTATGACTAGGTGTCTATGGGAGGCCGAAATCAAGGTAGGTGTGTATAGTCTTAACCTGAGACTTACATCGCTAATACTTACGACAATCGGTAAACTTTGGTTTTGGTGGTGGGGGATCTTAACTGGTTCTGTGTTCACTCTTCTGGGTTTATCAGAGAATCGTAGTGTATTGGATGTGATGTCAAGACGGAAGTGTCACTCCAGTCATAATGGAGATGATGTCACGCAGGATACGGTATTAGTGCTCTTAAGTGATGCGCATCCATTCGTGATATTATGACCAGGTCATGAATATCCGATTATAGAGACTAGTTACCAGACATCCGATATGTGTTTCGGATGGGGCAGACACTTATCCAGCCCCAGCCCTAGCACGTGACTATCCGATACTGGGCCGATATGCACAATACATAGTATACTACGCTTGATACAGATCTAGATATTCTTTGATGAATATGTCCGGAGAACTTGGGAAGACTTGGTGCTTTGCTAGGAGTCGACCTTGTCTCGTAAATCGGTAGAACGTAGTACTTGGTACGTACGTGATTCGGATACTCCGACGACCGTATTTACTGCCAGATTATCCGGGGATCTCATGGGTCGCTTCCCGATAATCCACCGATGATGCACAACTCGCACTCTTGAATAATCTGGGATTATAAAGAGAGAGAGAGAGAAAATTAATCTAGGATTAATAACGGAGATGTTTTATCCGGGATAAAATGTCGTCTAAAGAGAGAGAACGATTAATTCGGAATTAATCGATGTATTAATATATTCGATATATTAGACGAAATTAGATTTCGACGCGGAATTAAAATTAGATTTTAATTCGGGCAAACGAGTTAATTTAGAATTAATTCGTTAGCGACGTAAATAATAATTTC
Source organism: Zanthoxylum bungeanum (assembly GCA_019454045.1). Taxonomy (NCBI): domain Eukaryota; kingdom Viridiplantae; phylum Streptophyta; class Magnoliopsida; order Sapindales; family Rutaceae; genus Zanthoxylum; species Zanthoxylum bungeanum. The sequence continues at coordinate 134,080 of SKCR01000114.1, forward strand.
GGTAGCCGCAATTATTCGATTGAATTAACGTCACGACGTAAGCTCGGTATTTCGGAAAATATCGAACCCGAACGCGTGAGTGCACGTGGGCCCACTTTCATTTGGAAACGTGTGGGGCCCACATGACACATGTCATTCTAATGCATTGCATGTAGATAGTGTACAATGCACTCAATGTTATTGCATGGAAATTGAGTGTTTGACACTCTAAGCCATTGCATGTTTTGTGTCATAATTTTATTATTAATTTAATAAATATTATGGCATAAATATAAATTGATTTTTGGTAAATCATTTTCAACTTAACACACAATTCAATCTCTCTCAAACTCTCTCTTCTCCTCATGCCAAAACACATTCTGCTCACTGTTTTTGACTTGTTTGGGCGTGACTTTAGGGGAGCAAGGGTTGGTTTTCATGGTGAAAACCGCAAGTGCTAGCACACTACGAGTCTTGCGAAGGTGGTAGGGAGGTTCGACCATGAGACGGGATCCATCCGACGTAGCTAGGAGCTCCGTTTCTTCACTTAAATTTCTGTTTTGCAGGGCAGTGGACTGTTGCAGTGGCGTGAGCAAGGCAGTACGTTTTTGGCCTTGATTCGTCTTCAATCAACATAACCGATCAATGTGAGTATTCTGCTACCTCCGTTGATGTATTCACGCATTATTTCATGTCTTGATTTGATCTTGGGACCTTAGAATAAACCAACAATGGCATCAAGAGCTAATGTTGCAAGCATGAAATTTGTAGGGTTTAAAATTTGGGTAAACTTGTTTGAGCATGATTTGAATGAATTGAATGTTTGAGTATGCTTATAACATGTTTAATTAGGTTTGATTGGATCAATTTAATGAAATAATGATTGGATCAATTTTCCCCAATTATGATGGAGCTTGGCCGAATGGTATAAGGCATTTGGAGATTTGGAATTTTTTGATTTTTGATTCATTGGATGAGTTAGAATCATGTAGGATGATGTTAATTTGAAATTAATTGGATTGATTTTGAATTGAACAAAATCCTAAATTCCTTATGTTGGCCGAATCTACAATGCCATTTAATGTCTTGGTAATTTTGATTTTATGAACATTGGATGTGTATGAAATCATTCGGGAAGTTAATACGTTGTCGATTGTGTAATTAATCGGATTGAATTCAAATCGGACAAAATAACCTTCCTTGGCCGAGACTTAGAAGCATGTAATATGGGTTTGATTTTTCATTATGTGTGTTTTGACATGTAATAATGAATTAAGTATGATTAATTGGACTAATTTAGTGTTTTGGAAATGTTGATTTAGTTGATTAATCATATAATGCACTTTTGGTAATTAAATTGTGAAAATTGGATTTTTGGATTTAATTAATTGGGCCTAATTTTGGAAATTAGAATTTATTGTTGTAATTGGGCCTTTTGGGCTTGATTTATCAAGTTTGGTTTAGGCCAAGTGGATTGGATCCAATTGGGCCCAAAACCTTAACCATAAAGCCCAATTGCGGCTAATGAACCTTTATGTTCAATTGGGGCTAATGGGCCAAGATTGATTTATGGGCTTATGGGGTAAATCCCGGATTGGACTTTGGTTATCGGTTTGACCCGAGTTGACCAAAAGTCCACGCCTTAAGAAATCAATCAAAAGCCCATTGGACTTTAATTGAATTGACGTTGGACGTTAATCGGTCTTTGAGACGCGTTACGATTAGATTTGGAATTTAAATCGTAAAGGTTTATTAAATAAAAGTGTAATATTTAATTTGGAATTGAATAGTGAATTAGTATTAAATACATGTTAAATTAGATTTAATGATGTAGTTTAATTTAATTCATGAATTCGTACTTTAAGTACTTATTCGCAAAAACGAGTTTGACTCGAACAAAATCAAATCGTTGTTTGAACATTGGATGATCACTTAATTATCAGATTAATTAATTTGATTAGATTGATTGATAGCATGCTTATGTGTGTGAATACGTGGTTGTGTTGAATGAATAATGTATATCGGATGGATATTAGTCGGGTGGGCAATTTTAGAAATTGTTGTAATAAATTTGATTTATTAAATTGGACCTGCGTGTCCAGCCTTATCACCTTCTTTCTCTTTGTATTCTCTTCTCACCTATTCCCCTCTATGTATATGAGGTTTCTTAGAAGTGTAGTGTAACGGGTAGAAGTAGTACAAGTGCTAGCTTGAGTGAGAAAGGGAGAGATTTGATCTAGGATCAATGTGTTAAGTATCCATCCGCATATCATTATTATTTTATTTCATACTCGCTTTATTATGTATTTAGAATGCATGTTTAAGGGTGTATGATGATGAGACCTTAACAAAGATAATTAAATTGGTAGCCAATTTGCACGCGAAAATCCCTCAATCTATATTAAGCAAATATCCTTCCATTGAATGATTCTTGTTCAAGATCCGAAGTTGGCATTGGATTGTTTTTGACCAATGTCAAGACCTTTGTCAATCAAGGATGTACTTGAATCATGAGAGTTTTGTTGCATATCGGTGTCTTGTCCAAATCGTGATTTTTATTGGCCAAAGTCAGATCACTTTTTGTCCAATGACATTGATTACGAAACTTTCCTCGTCAATGGGTCCTGCTTAACTGGAATCATTAGGTTTGTTTTTGGCCAAAGCCAAGGCCTAGATGATTCGGAGGATAGGGTTAGGAAAATGTAATGGATACATTGACATTATACATATGTTTCGGACTTGGATGTCCACCTAACCGGATCTAGGAATTGGATGAGATCCAATTGATCTGTGAGATCTACCTAGTTAAATAGCATACAGCTTTTTATTGGCCAAAGTCAGGGTTGTGTGTTATTTAATAAGATCCTAGCCCACTAGGAAACACGGTTTCCCGAGTACTCCACAGAGGGTTAGAGACTCGACGAAAAATAGTGGGAGGCAAGTATTGAATTTGCAACATTCGTTCGAATACTCGCTAAACACGCTCATTTTTATTTTACTCTCGTCATATTTATTAAAAGTATTAGTTGGACTAATATTTTATGTTGTTTTAAATTATATATATAGTTGGACTATATACAAACTCATCAATATATAGTTGATTTTATAATTGGATTATAGTAATCAATATAATTGAATTAAATGATAGTTGATTTTATAATGGGATTATAGTAATCAATATTAAAATTATAGTTGATTAAATAATTGGATTATTGTAATCATTATAATAAATAGTACCTAATAATTTGATTAAATAGTTGGACTATTAAAATCAAGTAAAGAATTGAAAAGGTTGAATATTTAAATATATAATCCTTGGATTAAATGTTTTAAATGATTTAATTTTCAATTGGGAATTAAATAGGTTAATTTATTTGATAAAATAACTTATTATTACTAAGCCCATATTAATAATAGGTTAATTTATTTGATAAAATAACTTATTATTACTAAGCCATAATTAAGCAAATAGTAGAGCATAAAGTCTTTGGAAGATTTATGTGATGATGACTTTAGTGCTTAATTAATATACTTACAATAAATCTATCTTTAGATTTAAAAGTATTAAAATTGCAATTAATAATTCTTGGAGAATTAATTGACTATTCTAGTGGAGAAAAGTCAAAGTTTGCAATTGGGCATGTAGCACAAGGTGCATATCATTTCGATATTCTAAAACCCAAGGCTTGGCCAAAGGTTTGTGAAATATTGAAAAGATAATTGACATATCCAAAGTGACTACCATTTGGATATGGAAGACACGAAGGAATTAAAAAAAGGGCGAGGCTCTAACTTTAAAAATATTTGTCAAAGTTATGTTCACACTAGTATTAAAATTAGATTTTAAATACTTAGTGTGGTACATAAAATATATGTATTGACGTTCAGAATCCGCTGTGAGCTGGATACTGGCTTCAAGCCGAGATTTCTCTGCAAATCGGAAAACGGGACGAAAGTCGCTGTTTCGACCGCAGATACCTAAGTTTAGGAACTACCCTTTGGGTATGTACTTAAATTAGGAAATGTTATAATGTAACTAGTTTAACTAGTGACATTATCTCTATATCAGTGTTTAATCCGATACGGATAAAACCTTTATATTATAGAACACTAAGTGTTTTATTATATAAAGATGATACTGTGATAAAATACATTAGATGTAAATAACAGAATTTATATTTTGAATATAATAAAATCTCAAACATATAAAATGACAAATAAATAGCTCAAATTGATTTGATCAATGGAGACTTATTTGTGGCATTGTTGTCTAGGACACAATTAAACAAGACTCGTATATCCACACTTTTGAAGAGTGAATACTAGGACTGATTTGACTATTCAAATAAGGTCTACGAATCTAGTTTATTAGGTTAAATACCTAAAATACTATTTACTTGGTAATAGTAAAGGGCCACCGATCTGTTAGCCCTATTCATGGTGAAGTAAGTGGGCCCGTATCTAGCTAGGCTAGATGTGAACATGAATATTTCGTGACCTTAACGGATGTGACATCACATTGTGGTTATGTGTTTCTTTTGAAGAACACAGATCGGAAACTTTAGAGTTTCAACACGAAGTAGACAAACAGATCGGCTGTAGTATTATTATTCCGCCACGGTAAAACCGTAATGGAAAATACTTAAGCAGTAAGTTTGTACGTACATGAAAGAATACGGTATTCTTTCAGATGAGGACATGATAAGGTTTATCACAAGTCGCTCAGAGCTACTATCTCCTTCAACCAGATATGTATTAACAGTGCAAAACTTATTTAGAATAAGGTTCCATATAAATCTGTTTGACAGATATCATATAGGATATGAACAGGGAAGAAACGAGGTTTCTCATTCCTGATAATTTGGGTATGCGAGGCATAGCGTTTGGATGATACCAAACTAAGGACCCAAATTGGATAAGTGCCAATATAAGTTATCCTAAGGGAAACCTTAAATATAGTACTTATAAATCCCACATGAGAACAATGTAATTGTTGCTCACCATGCGGTTTTCCTGAGAGGAATACCGATATGCATAGGTTAGTGGGAGGATAGTGATACTCGATGAAAAATCGGAGTGATACTGTTCTAGGCACGAAGTCCGTAATGGAACACAAACAGTTCATCTATGATGAAACTATACCATTAATCTTCAAATACACAAGAAACTAGTAGATCGGATAGAGTCAGAAAACAACCTAGGGTATGGGTTTCTGATCTAACCTCATAAAGATGTCAATCTTATGGAGGTGTACCATCCGACTACGTTTTGAGGAAGTGATACAAGGTATCGACTCTATGTTATGGCAAAGTGCCATGAATCCGAAATGGATTCCATGTATAACAACTATTTTGGATACTAGTTGTTGTACCACAAGGCATTGTGCCTATGGTACATTTAACGTCTTCAAGGAAGACATACATGGATGGCAACATACCAACGTACAAAGCTAGGCTTTTGACGGAAAGGTATCGTTATCAACATTGTGTTAATAACGGTTCAACCTTTTACCTGTTGCCATGGTAAATCCATTTTGAAAATGCTTGAAAATAACTATATATTTCATTTATGAAATATGTCAGTTACAAATCAAAATCGCTTTCCTGAAAAGGAAACCTTTTGGAGGATGTTTACAACATCCTGACGATTTTGTATAACCGACAAACCAGGTTTGCGGGTTATTCGATCCATGTTTGGATTGATGCAAGCATAAGGTTCTTGGAACTGTCGTTTTGAAATAATCATAATGGTTTATGATTTGACTCAAAACGAAATAATTCTTGTGTATATAAGGAGGTTAGTGGGAGAGCGCACTGACAGTGAAATTCCCCAGCTATTGTTGAAAGCTTGGCTTTCAATAGAAATTCTCCGTAGAATTCTGGGGAGTAACAACCTTTATTCAAGGAATAAAGATCTATTGGGATAGATTTGGAGTTGTTAACACTCTCTGGGAAATTGTACATTTAAAATGTACTTGTATTGGTGTCTCATACGCTTCGAGCATATGGAGTCACAATCAGGTCAATCCAAGTGACAGTCACTGGATTGAAGTTAAGAACATCTGATAGTATCTCTGAGAACTAAAGATGCTATCTTTTACTATGGAGAAGGAGAACTTGAAGTGACTGGGATCACTGCTGCAAGTTTCCAAACAATTAAATACTATGGTACTATAAAGTTTGAATAACGGAACAACTGAGCTGGAAATATTCCGAGCAAGATAACTGTTGCCGAATAAACAACAAATGCGGATTATTGCTACAGCTGAGCAGCAATAGAAGCCATTTGGATCGATAATAAATCTAATTAGATTAGATATAGTTCTGTTAGCGGCTGAACTAGGCGTCAGCACAGGCTAAGGAATTAAAGGTCTCATCGACGATCCAGATATATACTTCTATATCATCTGATTCGTTCGGATCATACATCGTGGCGATGTGATGATCGTATAAATCACGTCAAACGATAATCAAACAAATCCGCTGACGAAAACCTTTCCTCAGCAATTTGAGCGAACCTTACATAGTTCGGGTGTAGGACACTCGAGTGACTGGCTATGTGCCAAGTGGGAGATTGTTGGATAATATGACCCATAGCGTCACTATTTGCACAGATCATTGTGTTGCTGTAGCAAATTAACTATGTAACAAGGAAATTGCACTCTCGTCATTTGTGATTAGATCACCATAGATATAAATGAAGAGAGGTCCCTATGATTAGTTCCTGGATTGAGATGATATGAGACAGTATCAGTCCACGAAGGATTAATCATTAAATATCCCTAGCCGTAGTATTATCGAGACTGGACATCGATAATGCGGAATAGGCTAGTATTGCACTTGTGCGCGTTGTGAGGGCACAACGGCATAGTTCTCATATATATAAGTATTGGATACTTGTGCAAGTGCGATAGGAGGTCGTGTTTCACCGATGGTACGGGAAACAGCTTCGCTCTGGATAGACCCTTCGGAATCCCATTGGTATTATGACTAGGTGTCTATGGGAGGCCGAAATCAAGGTAGGTGTGTATAGTCTTAACCTGAGACTTACATCGCTAATACTTACGACAATCGGTAAACTTTGGTTTTGGTGGTGGGGGATCTTAACTGGTTCTGTGTTCACCTCTTCTGGGTTTATCAGAGAATCGTAGTGTATTGGATGTGATGTCAAGACGGAAGTGTCACTCCAGTCATAATGGAGATGATGTCACGCAGGATACGGTATTAGTGCTCTTAAGTGATGCGCATCCAATCGTGATATTATGACCAGGTCATGAATATCCGATTATAGAGACTAGTTACCAGACATCCGATATGTGTTTCGGATGGGGCAGACACTTATCCAGCCCCAGCCCTAGCACGTGACTATCCGATACTGGGCCGATATGCACAATACATTAGTATACTACGCTTGATACAGATCTAGATATTCTTTGATGAATATGTCCGGAGAACTTGGGAAGACTTGGTGCTTTGCTAGGAGTCGACCTTGTCTCGTAAATCGGTAGAACGTAGTACTTGGTACGTACGTGATTCGGATACTCCGACGACCGTATTTACTGCCAGATTATCCGGGGATCTCATGGGTCGCTTCCCGATAATCCACCGATGACGCACAACTCGCACTCTTGAATAATCTGGGATTATAAAGAAGAGAGGGAGAAAATTAATCTAGGATTAATAACGGAGATGTTTTATCCGGGATAAAATGTCGTCTAAAGAGAGAGAACGATTAATTCGGAATTAATCGATGTATTAATATATTCGATATATTAGACGAAATTAGATTTCGACGCGGAATTAAAATTAGATTTTAATTCGGGCAAACGAGTTAATTTAGAATTAATTCGTTAGCGACGTAAATAATAATTTCGGTAGCCGCAATTATTCGATTGAATTAACGTCGCGACGTAAGCTCGGTATTTCAGAAATATCGAACCCGAACGCGCGTGAGTGCACGTGGGGCCACTTTCATTTGGAAACGTGTGGGGCCCACATGACACATGTCATTCTAATGCATTGCATGTAGATAGTGTACAATGCACTCAATGTTATTGCATGGAAATTGAGTGTTTGACACTCTAAGCCATTGCATGTTTTGTGTCATAATTTTATTATTAATTTAATAAATATTATGGCATAAATATAAATTGATTTTTGGTAAATCATTTTCAACTTAACACACAATTCAATCTCTCTCAAACTCTCTCTTCTCCTCATGCCAAAACACATTCTGCTCACTGTTTTTGACTTGTTTTGGGCGTGACTTTAGGGGAGCAAGGGTTGGGTTTTCATGGTGAAAACCGCAAGTGCTAGCACACTACGAGTCTTGCGAAGGTGGTAGGGAGGTTCGACCATGAGACGGGATCCATCCGACGTAGCTAGGAGCTCCGTTTCTTCACTTAAATTTCTGTTTTGCAGGGCAGTGGACTGGTTGCAGTGGCGTGAGCAAGGCAGTACGTTTTTGGCCTTGATTCGTCTTCAAATCAACATAACCGATCAATGTGAGTATTCCGCTACCTCCGTTGATGTATTCACGCATTATTTCATGTCTTGATTTGATCTTGGGACCTTAGAATAAACCAACAGCACGCTGTGATTGGCTGATGATGATGTGGCGATGATGTGGCACGTTGACTCGGTCAACCAGTGATGTGGATGATGACGTGGCTGATATGTGGAGTGACACGTGGCGATGGCGACTGTCGGCACCGTAGGATGATAACACGTGGCACGTCGCACGTTAGAAGATCGGCTGTGATGGTGACACATGGCACGGCGCACGTTAGCAAAGTCAAATTTCCTCAGATTCTGACTTGTGAACCCGGCACATGTTAGCAATTCTTGGTGCATATTAGGCGTCGCGACGCCATAGGCTTGCGTGTAGCGACGCACAAAATTATGAAATTGCCATTTTTGTCCAATTTTCGCTGTTTTGGCCCAAATCACCTCCAGATAGTCCTAAAACTTTATTTATCTACAAAATAACACAAAACACATCAAAATATTCACAAAACTCAAGAAACTATACAAAATATTAGGTCAAATGAATGGGAAATAGTGATATAATTACCACTCATCACACCCCCAAACCTAACATTTTGCTAGTCCTCGAGCAAAACATAGAATAATAACATAAACATCTTTAAAATAAAATTTAACTAAGCCACTTTCGTAAGGTGATAAGGTAACACGTGGCAAGGTGGTTGGGAAATCAATTACTGTGACACGTGGCGACTTCTGATTGGCTGATGAAGATTCTTATCTGCCACGTGTCAATTTCGGATAAGTGAGTCAATAATTGATGCTGACGTGGCGCACGTGGCGAAAGGGACTGTCGGCACCATAGAATTACGACACGTGGCACACTGTGATTGGCTGATGATGATGTGGCGATGATGTGGCACATTGACTCGGTCAACCAGTGATGTGGACGATGACGTGGCTGACTGGTGGAGTGACACATGGCAACATATGGCGATGGCGACTGTCGGCACCGTAGGATGATGACACGTGGCACGGCGCACGTTAGCTGATCATTTGTGATTATGACACGTGGCACGGCGCACGTTAGCAAAGTCAAATTTCCTCAGATTCTGACTTGTGGACCCGGCGCATGTTAGCATGTCTTGGTGCATGTTAGGCGTCGTGACGCACAGAATTACGAAAATGCTCTTTTTGCCAATTTTCACTGTTTTGGCCCAAATCACCTCCAAAGAGTCCTGAAACTTTATTTATCTACAAAATAACACAAAACACATCAAAATATTCACAAAACTCAAGAAACTATACAAAATATTAAGTCAAATGAGTGGGAAATAGTGATATAATTACCACTCATCATTAGGCTATTTGTAACTTAGTTAGCTAGATCATTTGTGTCAAATTGGGTTAGAACTAAGTTAGTTTGTTAAAGGACCTATTAGGCATTCTTTAGAAAAGATGCCCCTTTTGTTGACTTTTTCTTTTTGATCTTTTTGCCACTTGCATAAAGATCTTGGTATGGATATTTGTAATATTTAGTAAATGGCTACTTAGGGCTTTAGATTTATGTAGCCATTGGGTAGTTTTAGGACCTTTTGGTCTTTTTACCTTTTGAATGGCATTTTAGTAAATTTGCCTTATCCTACATATTGTATACTTTGTCTTCTTCAATAATAACTTGCAAATTTTGAATTTCTTCAAAGAAAAATGGCTATGGCCGAATTTTTCTAAGGGTTCTCAAAGATAAGTTATTTGTGGGTCTTCTTTGTGGCCTTGGAAGGCTTTTGTTCCTACAAAATCGAATTCGCGGTGCTTGGGGTTCTATCCGTTGCGAGAGGTTTGCTTGGCCTTAAACATCCAAGTGAGTTCCGCGTCATTTGTCCCTCCTCTTGAAAAAGATTCGACCTCGAATCTGTACCTGCATCAAAAAGATTTAAGTTAGAAACATTAAATGTAGTAGACACATTATACTCACATTGTAAATCCAATTTGTACGCATTGTCATTGATCCGCTCCAAGACTTGAAATGGACCATCCCCTCTTGGTTGTAGCTTGGATTTACGTTGTTCAGGAAATCGCTCCTTGCACATGTGTACCCAAACCCAATCATCAGGTTGAAATACCACACGTTTTCTTCCCTTATTAGCATGAGCAGCATATTGCTCATTCTTCCTTTGTATGTGATCTCTTGCTTTCACATGTATGTGTTTCACCAAATCAGCTTTTCTTTTGCCATCTAACCATGCATGCTCATCAACAGGTAATGGTAACAGATCTAATGGAGTTAGTGGTTGAAAACCATAAACAATTTGAAATGGTGAATAAGATGTAGAAGAATGAATGCTGTGGTTATATGCAAATTCAATAAAAGGCAAACAATCATCCCAAGTTTTTAAGTTCTTAGTGATAATAGTACGCAATAACTGAGTCAAAGTCCTATTAACCACCTCGGTTTTTCCATCTGTTTGGGGGTGACAAGTATTAGAATACAAAAGTTTAGTTCCCAACTTACCCAATAAAACTTTCTAAAAGTGACTAAGGAATTTAACATCACGATCTGAAACTATACTCCGGGGAATTCCATGTAGTCGTACTACTTCTCTAAAGAACAAGTCAGCAATGTTAGTGGCATCATCAGTCTTATGACATGCTATAAAGTGTGCCATCTTACTCAACCTATCAACCACTACAAAAATGAAATATCTACCCCACCTAGTCCTAGGTAAACCCAATATAAAGTCCATTGATACATCTACCCATGGCTCGCTAGGTACAGGCAATGGTGTATACAAACCATGAGGCATAACCTTAGATTTAGCCTTTTTACATGTTAAGCATTTATCACACAAACGCTCAGTATCTCTCATTATTTTAGGCCAATAAAAATGTTCAATAAAAACTTCTAAGGTCTTGGCAATGCCAAAGTGCCCCATTAAACCTCCCTCATGCACTTCCTTAACTAACAATTCACGCATACTACAAACAGGAATGCATAAGCTATTTTCTTTAAACAGAAACCCATCATTTGGTAGAATTTATTAAAGGTAGACTTTTCACATGCAGCATAGATAGTATTGAAGTCAGTATCATTTTCATAAAGTTCTTTAATAAATTCAAACCCAAGCATCCTTGCATTCAATAAAGTAAGTAATGCATACCTTCGCGATAGTGCATCAGCGACAATATTTTCCTTACCTTGTTTGTAGCGGATTACGTATGGAAATGTCTCAACAAACTCTAACCATCTTGCATGATGTTTGTTTAGATTACATTGACCTTTCAAATGCTTCAATAAATCTGATCTGTATGGATCACAAACTCTCGAGGCCATAGATAATGCTGCCAAGTCTCAAGGGCTCTCACTATCGCATACAACTCCTTGTCGTATGTGGGGTATCTCAAAACTGCTTCGTTAAGCTTCTCACTAAAGTAGGCAATTTGTCATTTTCTTGCATAAGAACCGCTCCAATGCCTAATCCAGATGCGTCACACTTAATCTCAAATGTCTTCTCAAAGTTGGGTAGCGCCAAAACGGGTGTACTGCACAACTTTATTTTAAGATCCTGGAATGTACGCTCCTGCTCTTCTTCCCATTTGAAGCCAAAAATTTTCTTCACTACTTCAATCAGTGGTGCTGCAATACTGCTGAAGTCTCTAACAAATCTATGGTAGAAGTTCACTAATCCATGGAAGCTTCTGACTTCGGTCACAGTTGTCGGTGTAGGCCAATCCTGAATTGCCTTTACCTTTTCCACATCAACTTCGATTCCATCTGCACTTACAACAAAACCAAGGAAAACCATTATTTTTATACAAAAAGTGCACTTATCAATGTTATCATACAGTTTCTCCTGCCTTAACACATCAAGAACATACTTCAAATGCGTCACATGTTCATCTATTATTTTACTGTAAACTAAGATGTCATCAAAATAAACTACAACAAACCTACCTATAAATGCACACATAACATGATTAATCAATCTCATAAATGTGCTAGGTGCGTTTGTAAGACCAAATGGCATAACTAACCATTCATACATGCCATACTTGGTCTTAAATGCAGTTTTCCACTCATCTCCTTCTCTCATGCAAATTTGATGGTATCCACTCTTTAAATCAATCTTATTGAAAATTTTGGAACCATGCAATTCATCTAACAAATCATCTAGTCTAGGAGTAGGGTGACGATACTTTACTGTTATATTATTGATCGCTCTACAATCAACGCACATACGCCACGTCCCATCTGTCTTAGGAACTAGAAGAATTGGTAATGCACATGGACTCATACTTTCTCTGACATAACCTTTCTCTATCAACTCCCGCAATTTCTTCTGAAGTTCATTTGTTTCCTCTGGATTGCTTCGGTAGGCTGGTCTATTGGGAATGATTGCGCCAGGTATGAAATCTATCTGGTGCTCAATACCTCAAATGGGTGGGAGCCCACTAGGAATGTCCTCTGTCAGCACATCATTGAATTCCTGCAAAAGAGATGAAATGGACAAAGGAAGCAAAGGGTCAGTGTTAGCTAAACAAATATAGTGATCTTTGTAGACTAGCAAAATCATGAGCTTGCTAGCCTTGTAAGCTCTTCTTGCTTCACCCTCACCAATGTAGAAGCTTTTTTCCACTCGCCCTTTCGTTTCCCCTTTAGGTTCACTCATATACCCCTTGGGAACACTCACGGCCTTAGCCTTAATTTCCTTACCAGGTTTGGTCACACTCCACTCACGTGTTTTCTCCAAGGCTGTGTTTGCACTCTCTTTCTCTCTATCTCTCTCAAGTTGCAAATTGACTTGACCTTCATGGACTTGCCTTGGTGTAAGTGGGTTTAAGGTAATGGGTTTTCCCTTATGCTGAAATGAATAATTATTCTTAAACCCATAGTGTATAACCTTTCTATCAAACAGCCATGGCCATCCTAAAATAATGTGTCATGTGTTGGACAATTATGACCCATACCATCACTATTTTGTAAAGAACATGGTGTTCTTGTACAAAATTAATTATGTGACAAAGGAAATTTCTCTTTTATCATTTGTAATTGGATTACCTGGATATATAAATGATAAAAGTCCATATGATTAGTACATGATTAATAAGATATGAGACAGTATTAATCCACGTAAGGTTTAATCATTAAATATCCCTAGTTATAGTATTATCGAGACTGGACATCGATAATGCGGAATAGGCTAGTATTACACTTGTGCGTGTTATGGAAGCGTAACAACATAGTTCTCATATATTTGGGTATTGGATACTCATGCAAGTGTAATAGGAGGTTTTGTTTACCGATGGTACGGAAACAGCTTCGCTCTGGATAGACCCCGTGGAATCCCATTGGTAGTTGACCAGCGTAAACACACGCGTATAACGCAAGCGCACGTATCGTTCAAGTAGTATAAAAATATCGATCCCAAGAGGACTTAATTCCTACTGTTGTTATTAATTATTGAATCTATTTATTTACAGATATCTAATTGAGGGAGAAGAGAATGATTGCTTGATTGATTTGGTTGATTGTAGATTTGCCAAATAAATAAATAAATAAAGAGACAAAAGAAAATACTAAGGAAAATAACAAAAGACACAAAGATCTAGGGTTGTGAATCATTCTAATATCTTTTAAAAGATGAAGTGATTTTTTTATGTTTGTGTAATAAATCAGTTTACTAACCTGGAACACGAAATTATGCAAAAGCCTCTGTCGATGATCAGACGCAAATACCATGTTTAACCCAATTGAACCATATGTCTATGTCAACCAAATTATCTGGATTCATTAAGTTTAAGTTCCAATTATGGCTACCCCCGCCCGACAGGTATATGCCTATCCTGTAAGGAAATCTATTAAAGGGTTATCTATCTTCAAGGAAGATCGTGGGCTATTAAGTCTAAGGCTGAAACCTAAAATCCCTATGTCTAGTTCATTTTAGATTTACTACATCAATCTTATTTGTGATCAGACAACAAGAAGCATTAAGCTTAAGACTTAATAAATAAACCTTTAAATTACCCAAACTATAAAATAACCCCTTATAAAACGGTGATATTAGAATTCATCACAACCCCAGATAACTAACTTAGTTACGACACATAACTAGGGCTAGTAAAAACTTAAATAAAATAAAAGACATAAAGTAAAATGCTGAAAAGTAAATTGCTGAAAAGTAAATGACGAAAAGTAAATGCTAAAATTAAATACTGAAAATTAAATGCTGAAAAGTAAATTGCTGAAAGTAAATTGCAGAAAAGTAAATGCTGAAAGTAAATTGCTGAAAGTAAATTGCAGAAAAGTAAATACTGAAAGTAAATTGCTGAAAGTAAATAAAGTAAAAGTACAATAAAAGAAAATGCTGATGTAAAAAGATCCAATTTTATTACTTCTATTTTATATATATCCCTTAATATAATATATTAACTTTGCATGATAATTGCCAACCAGCCATATAGGCGGTATCCAGATTAAGTCAAATTAATAATTAATTACCAACCGACCAATCAGGCGGTATCCAGTTTAGTCAGGTTAAAACCAATTTAAATAATTACCAACCGACCAATATGGCGGTATCCTCGCTAAGTCAGGTTTTAACTAGTTTATTTATTATAATTAAGGGAGATTAATCTAAATATTAGTAATAAAAGTTTTACATTTTACCCCAGCAAAGGGGAGTTACCTCCTCATTACTGAAAAGTAAAAAAACTGAAAATTAAAGAAAGAAAAGTATTGTACATAAAAGTAAATTGCGGAAAGTAAAAACTGAAAAGTAAAGAAAAGAAAGTGCGAAAGCGGAAAATAATTACTAAAAGCTATCAATAAACAAGATACAATCTTCTTAGTATTCTTAAGGAATTCCTTATAAGAAAGTATGAATTTAGAAAATGAAATGGCTTGGTATTTATAGGCAAAATTTTTGCCTCCATCAAATCATCCACCAAATCAATTATTAATTGCTCCTCTAATTGCTCCACTAATTGCTCCACCAAATCCATTATTAATTGCTCTACTAATTGCTTATCATGTTTGGTGGTGATTTGATAATTTTTATTATTTATTTATTAATTTATTTTTTGCTTTGAAAATGATTGAAAGTGACTTTAATAATTACACACAACACACTTCTGGATATTTCATCAATTTCGGGCATGAAATCTTCAGAATTAGAAATAATTTTGTCTTTCAAAGTTGTAGCTCTTTGCGTCTTCTTTAATCTGGAACTTGAATCAGCTCAATCCGATATTGGAGTAAAAGGTTATGCCCAAAATACGACAGATGCGCAAAATTAGAATTTCCAAACCTGGACTTCGTTAAAACACCCTTTCAAGTTTCCAATCTCCAAAATTAATATTTCAAGTCCAATTTTTGCCCTTATTTGACCCAAATTTCGTCCTAAATGATTTCATTGTGACCCAATATTATTTTATCTGCAAAATAAACTAAAATACATCAAAACGTTCATCAAACCCGAGAAACTAAACAAAATATTAAGTAAAAGGGGCAGTAAATATTGATATATTTTCAGCTCATCAGTAGTATGACTATGTGTCTATAGGAATCCAAATCAGGGTTGGTGTATTTGGTCTTAACTTGAGACTTGCATCGCTAATACTTGCGATAATCAATATACTTTGGTTTTGGTCATCCGGGGCTTTAACAGGTTCTGTGTACGCCTCTTTTTTTGTATACTGAGAATCAT
Organism: Zanthoxylum bungeanum; assembly: GCA_019454045.1. Lineage (NCBI taxonomy): Eukaryota > Viridiplantae > Streptophyta > Magnoliopsida > Sapindales > Rutaceae > Zanthoxylum > Zanthoxylum bungeanum. The sequence continues at coordinate 150,245 of SKCR01000114.1, forward strand.
AGTGTATTGGGTGTGATGTCAAGATGGAAGTATCACTTCAGTCATATGGAGATGATGATCATGCAGGGATACAGAACTGGTACTCTATAGTGCTATAGCCATCAGGAAAGTGTGACTAGGTCATGACTTTCCGATCATAAAGAGACTAGTTGCTAGTGATCCGATATATGCTTCGTACGGGGCAGGCACAACTCCAGCCCCAGGCCTAGCATGTGACATCCGATACTGGATCGTAATACGCAATACTATATATACTATGCCTGACAAACAACATGTATTCCTTAAAAGAATATTTCTGGAGAATTGGGTAGGCAAAGGTGCTTTGCTAGAATCCAACCATGTCTTTTAAATTGGTAGGAACATGGTACCGGATATGCACGTGTTCGGATAGTCCGATGACTGTATTTACTGCCAACATATCCAGGGATCTCTTGGGCCGCCTCCCAAAGATTCGCCGATGACATTTGACTCGACAGAATTAATCTGGGATTAATTATGAGAGAGAGAAATTTAATCTAGGATTAATTACATTAAGAATTAATCTGGGATTAATTCGACTAGATGAGGGAGAACGCGATTAATTTGTAATTAATCGGCAAAGTAAATTTAATAGTTAAATTGGATTTTACTGTTTAATTTATTTAATTGTACTAAAATAATATATTGGATATATTAAATGAAATTAGATTTCAAAGCGTAATTAAAATTGGATTTTAATTCGGGCGAAAGAATTAATTTAGAATTAATTCGCAAGCGACTTTCGTAATAATTTTGATAGGCATTATTATTTAATTAAATTGGATTTAATTAAGTCGCAACGGAAAATTATTTTATTCGGAATTAAATGAACCCGGGCCCGAGCGAAGTTGCATGTTGGATTGTCCGACTCAAACCAAATCCTACACACCAACCTAATATATAAAGCCAAGTCAAACTTTGGAAGTGTAAGCTTGTTACTATTCATAACATCTTCTATATTCTTCCTTAGCAAAACCGTGAGTTTCCTTTCTCTCTAATGGAGTTTTGTTGTAAGATTCTTGTAAGCTAGCACTTTAAGGAGTCAAATGAAGGTGATATGGAGACTCACCCATTAGTTTGGAACAACTAAGAGGGCTTGGAGCTTCCATCATCCAAGAAAAAGTTTTGAACTCAACCTATGAATTTAGGTCCTCCGCAACTTATTTTTTATTGTATTCACACACGAATCACGCTTAGAGATCCTGTGGCATGTCTAGGACACTAACATTGGTATCAGAGAGAGATCTAAGCATGATTTAATTTCTAGGGTTTATAGACTTTATTTGGCGATTTTTGCTCGGAGCTTGTAAATGCCTAAATTGGTTGTTTGGACATGGATGGATGATGATGACTTGGAGTTATGCATGATTAATTTTGTAAAAAATTGATTAGATTAATTTTCCCTAAAATCTATACCTTGGCCGAATACACCCTAGGAATTGCTCATGGTAATTTTTGGAAATTTGACAATTGGATGTGTTAAATGGCGTGATAGAAATATTGAATGTTGATTTAAATTGGATTGAAATCAAATTGAATGATTTTTTATTGCCTTTGCCGTGAGCTATGCATGTTGTTGGAGGATTGATTTTGCCTCATTTTATGTTGGACATGAATGTGGGTATTATGCATGATTAATTAGATTAAATTGATATTTGGAAACATTAGGTTAATTAATTAATTATGGTGATTGCACTTTAATTGAATTAATATGTAATTTTGAATTATGTATTAATTTAATTTGTTGTAATTGGGCTTAATGGGCTTGGTTGGGCCAAGTTTGGTTTTTGCCAATTGGGTTGGATACAATTGTGCCTAAAACCATTTCCATAAAGTCCAAAGTGTGGCATTGGGCCTTTAATGATTCAATTGGGCCTAAATTTATTTTTGGCAAAGAGTGATTCCTAATTGGGCCTTGGCATCTTGGGTTTGATCCATGTTGGACAAAGCCCATGCCTAAAGAATTAATTAAAAGCCCATTGGACTTTAATTGAATAATATTGGATGCTAATTGGGCATTTGAGACCCAATTGGATTGAATTTGGAATCCAAGTCTAAAAGGCACTATTAAAAGCGTAATTATTTAATTTGGAATTTTTTATGAATTAGTATTGGATATAATTTAAATTGAATTTAAAATTGTAGTTCGATATAATTCAAGAATACTTTGAGTATTTATTCTTAAAGGAGTTAGACTCGCGCAAATCAAATCATTGTTTGACCATTGGATGGTCATTAATTCAAAGATTAATTAATTGGATTAGATTGATTGAATAACATGCTTTGTGTGAATACTTGGATGTATTGTATGAATAATGTATATCGGATGGGTATTAGATGGGTGAGAGCAATTTTGGAAATTGTTGTAATAAATTTAGAATTTATTAAATTGGACCTGCGTGTCCAGCCTATTATCTCTATTCTTTTTGTATTTCTCTTCTCTTCAATTCCCCTCAATGTAAATGAGGTTTCTTTAGAAGTATTATGTAATTGGGTAGAAATATGAATAGTGCTAGCGGAGAGAGGAAAGATATAGATTTGTTATAGGAACAATTTGTTATATATTCATCCGCATTTCATTATTAATTTATTTCACGCCTTATTATGCTTTTAGAATGCATGCTTAAATGTGTATGATAAGACCTAATCAAAGATAATAAATTGGTTACCAATTTACGCGAAAAACCCTCATTCAATATTAAGCGTTTTTCCTTCCATTGAGTGGTTCTCTCTCAAGATCCAAGATTGACATTGGTTTGTTGGCCAAAGTCAAGACCTTTGTCCATCACAGATGTGTTTGAACCGCGTAAGCTTTGTTCCATATCGTATGTCTTGGGCGGTTGTGACTTGTTGGCCAAAGTCAAGGTCACTTCTAGTTCATTGACTTTGATTACGAAGCTTTCTCACTATCAATGGATCACGCTTAACTAGAATCATTAAGCTTGTTGAGCCAAAGCCAAGGCTTAGAAGAAAAAGGTTAGTAAATATATTGGATATATGTTTCGGACTTGGAGGTCCACCTACTGGATCTAGGAATTGGATGGGATCCAATTGATCTTAGAGATCTACCCAGTTAAGTTTCATACAGCTTGTTGGCCAAAGTCAAGGTTGTGTGTTATTTAACGGGATCCTAGCCCACTAGGAAACTACGTTTCCCGAGTACTCCATAGAGGGTTAGAGGCTCGCCAAAAAATAGTGGGAGACAAGTATTAAATTTATAATTTCGTTTAGATGTTTGCCAATACGCGCTCATTTTATTTTTCGTCATTAATTATATATATATATTAGTTGGACTAATATTCAATTGTTGTTTTAATTGAACAGTTGGACTGTATTCAAACTACTTCATTTCTAGTTAATTATATAGTTGGACTATAATAATCAATACATTTGAAAGTAACCAATCAAATTATAGTTAATTATATAGTTAGACTATAGTAATCATTACATTAGATTGTACCCGAAATCGTTGATTGGATAGTTGGACTATAGTAATCAAGGTGACTTGAAAGATTAGCGTCAAATGACATAACCCTGGGTGAAAATGACTTTAACGGCTTTAATTTTCTAGATTAGGAAATGAATCTCAGGATAGTCATGAGAGCTGAGAAGTTACTCTATTTGATAGAAAGACCTCTCGGCCCTAAGCCCGGAGTTGAGTAAATAGTACAGCATGAGCTTTGGAAGACTCATCGTGATGATAATTTTAGTGTTCAATCCGTTATGCTTGCTGCAATGACTCTTTAATTTCGTCGTCAGAACTAAGGATTAGATCCTTATACCATGATGTTGAAATTAAAGGATCTTCATATATCTATTCTTAGATCTTAGAAGTACGAATTGCAAAAGACGCTCTTACGCTCGCGTATGTCAGAGGGTACATCTGTCGAACATTAGGTGTCGCAGATGATTGCTGACATCGAACAACTAGTTTAGCTGGGCATTATCTATGAGGCCGAGACTTCCATAGATTTGATCTTACAGTCTCTGCCCGAATGCTGGGGCAGGTTCATGATGAACCAAGAGAGAACTCTTGGAGAGTTAATGGCTATGCTGAAGGAAGCACAGACAGAGCTTCTAAAACGCAAGAAGTGCAAGACACATCTTACTTCGACATTCCAGAAGGCCAAGGCTTGGCCAAAGACTTCTGGGGGTGTGAAGCAAAAGGGAAAGGCTAAATCGTCACAGTCTTCTGGGAAGACAAATGACATATCCCAAGATGTATGCCTAAGCTATGGTAAACGGGGTCACTGGAAGCGTGACTGCCGTATGGACAAGGCAGACATGAAGGAAGTGAATGTGGGGCAAGGTTTCGCCTTCAGGTATGTTTGTTATAAACATGTCCACTGCTGGTTTTAAAATTGAATTTTAGATACTGGATGTGGTACATAAATATATGTACTGATGTGCAGAATCTGCTGATTAGCAGGAGACTAGCTTCAGATGAGATCGACCTACAAGTCGGAAACGGGACGAGAGTCACTGTTTTGGCCGTAGAAACCTAAGTTTTGGAACTGCCCTTAGGGCATGTACTTAAATTAGAAGATTGTTATAATGTACCTAGTTTGACTAGAAATATTATATCTCTATCTAGTACAACTCGTTCCAGAACACTGAGTGTTTTGTTTATAAAGATGATATTGAGATATACACATTAGATGTGAATAACCGTATTTATATTTAGAATATAAATGAATCTCAAACATATAAAATGACAAACAAAAAGCTCAAATTGAATAAATCAAATGAGACTTATTTATGGCATTGTTGTCTGGGACACATTAACTAGACTCATATATCCACATTTTCGAAAAGTGGATACTGGGACGGATTTTATCCTAATTCAAATGATGTCTGTGAATCTTGTTTATTAGGCAAAGTGCCTAAAACACCTTTTTATGGTAAAGGTGCAAGTGCCACCGATCTGTTAGCCCTCGTTCATAGTGACGTAAGTGGGCCCATGTCTAGCTAAGCTAGAGGTGGATATGAATACTTCGTAACCTTGACGGATGTGGCATCGCGTTATGGTTATGTGTATATTATGAAACACAAGGCAGAAACTTTTGAGAAATTGAAAGAGTTTCGACACGAAGTAAGAAAACAGACCGGTAAAAGTATTAAAAATATTAAGGTCGGACCATAGTGTAAGATACTTAAACATATGAGTTTCAAGATTACTTGAAAGAGTATGGTATTCTTGCACAGTGGACTCCTCCCGGAACACGTCAGTTGTACTATGTGTCCGAACGGAGAAACCAAACTTAGTTGGACATTGTAAGGTTAATGATGAGTCGCTTTGAGCTACCAATTTCCTTATGAGGATACGTATTAAATAGTGCAATACTTATTTTGAATAAGGTTCCATGAAAATCTGTTAGACAGACTTCATATTAGATACGAACAGAAAAAAACTGGGTTTCTCACTCCTGAAGATTTGGGAATGCTGGGCATACTCTAAACATTTGGATGATACCAAACTAGAACCCAAATCAGATATTTGCTTATTTATAGGTTATCCTAGGGAAACCAAAGTATAGTACTTATACAACTCACAAGAGAACAATGTATTTGTTGCTCTCCATGTGGTTTTCCTCGAAAAGGAATTCCTAAATGCAGTGGTAAGTGGGAGGAAAGTAAAACTCGATGAAGATCAGAGTAATACTATTCCTGGCACCGACTCCCTTACGGAACATGAACAGTTCATCAGGGATGAAATTGTACCACAATCTTCGAATACACAGGAGCCGCGTATGTCGGAGAGAGTCAGAAAACAACCTGGGAGGTATGGGTTTCTGATCTCACCTCATGTAGATATTAATCTTATTGAGGAAGACGAATCGACTACGTATGAGGAAACGATACAAGGTATCGACTCCTTTTATGGCAAAGTGCCATAAAGTCCGAAATGGATTCCATGTATTGGTACCATGTTTGGATACTGGTTGATGTACCAGAAGACATTGTGCCTATTGGTACTATATAAGTTTTCAAGGAAGACAGACATGGATGGCAACATATATATGTATGCAGCTAGGCTTATACAGAAAGGGTATCATCAACGACATAGTGTCGATTACGACGAAACTTTTTCACTTGTTGAAATGATTAAATCCATTTGGATAATGCTTGCTAATGCTGCATATTTCGATTATCAAATATGGCAACTAGACGCCAAAACTACTTTCCTTAACGGAAACCTTTTGGAGGATGTTTATATACAACATCCTGACGGTTTTGTCGTGCAAACAAGATTTGCAAGTTAAAAAGATCCATTTATGGATTGAAGCAAGCATTACGTTCTTGGAACCAGCATTTTGATGTAATCATAATGGTATATGATTTAATTCAAAACGAAGATGATTCTTGTGTATATAAGAGGGTTAGTAGAAGCGTACTGTCAATCACTGTCCTATACATTGATGATGTATTGCTTCTTAGCAATGAAATTCTCATACTACAATCGGTGAAAGCTTGGCTTTTATAAAATTCTCCATGAAAAACCTAGGAGAAGCATGCTTTATTCTAGGAATAAGGATCTACTAGGATAGATCTAGAAGCTGCTGACACCCTCCCAGATTTCGTACGTTTTGATATGTACGCAACCTGATGTCTCATATGCTTTGAGCATATGCAGTCAAAATCAAGCCGATTCAGGTGATGGTCATTGGATTGAGTAAATAACATCCTTAAGTATCTTGGATGAACTAAGGATGCTTTTTGAGAATATGGGGAAATGAGAACTTGAGGTGACTGGGTTCACCGCAGTAAGTTTCTAAACCGATAAAGCCGACTATGAGTCGCAATAAGGGTACATATTTAGTTTGAATAACAGAACAATGAGCTGGAAATCTTCCAAGCAAGAAACTATTGCCGATTAAACAATAAAAGCGGAATATTGCTGCAACTGATGCAGCATAAGAAGCATTTTGGATCTATAAAATTCCTAATTAATTAGGAGTAGTTCTGTTAGCAGTTGAGCTAGGCTATAACATAGGCTAAAGAACCACGGTCTCATCAACGATCCAAGTATGTACTTCAACTGTTTCATCTGATTCGTGAGATCATACATCGTGGCGATGTGATGATTGGATAAATCGCATCAGATGATAACCTTGCAAATCCGCTAACGAAATCTATTTCTCAGCAGAAGTTTGAGCGACCCATACATAGTTCAGGTGTTGGACATTTGAGTGATTGACTATAGGCCAAGTGGGAGATTGTTGGACAATTATTACCAATAGCATCACTATTTTGTAAAGAACATGGTGTTCTTGTACAAAATTAATTATGTGACAAAGGAAATTGCTCTTTATCATTTGTAATTGGTTACTTGGATATATATATATGATAAAAGTCAATATGATTAGTACCAGATTAATAAGATATGAGACAGTATTAATCCACGTAAGGTTTAATCATTAAATATAACTAGTCATAGTATTATCGAGACTGGACATCGATAATGCAGAATAGGCTAGTATTACACTTATGCATGTTATGGAAGCGTAATGACATAGTTCTCATATATTTAGGTATTGGATACTCATGCAAGTGTAATAGGAGGTTTTGTTTACCGATGGTACAGAAACAGCTTCGTTCTGGATAGACCCCTCAGAATCCCATTGGTAGTATGACTACGTGTCTATAGGAATCCGAATCAGGGTATGTGTATTTGGTCTTAACCTGAGACTTGCATCGCTAATACTTGTGCCAATCAGTATACTTTGGTTTTGGTCATCCGGGGCTTTAACAAGTTATGTGTATGCCTCTTTTGGGTATACTGAGAATCGTAGTGTAGTGGGTGTGATGTCAAGATGGAAGTATCACTTCAGTCATATGGAGATGATGATCACGCAGGGATACATAACTGGTACTCTAAAGTGCTATAGCCATCGCGAAAGTATGACTAGGTCATGACTTTCTGATCATAAAGAGACTAGTTGCTAGTGATCCGATATATGCTTCGTACGGGCAGACACAACTCCAGCCCCAGGCCTAACATGTGACATCTGATACTGGATCCTAATACACAATACTATGTATATTACACCTGACAAAGATCATGTATTCCTTAAAAGAATATTTCTGGAGAATTGGGCTGGCACGGTGCTTTGCTAGAAGCCAACCATGTCTTGTAAATCGGTAGGAACGTGGTACCGGGTACGCACATGTTCGGATAGTCCGATGACCGTATTTACTGCCAACATATCCAGGGATCTCTTGGGTCGCCTCCCAAAGATTCACCGATGACATTTGACTCGAACAGAATTAATCTTGGATTAATTATGAGAGAGAGAAAATTAATCTAAGATTAATTACGACAAGAATTAATCTGGGATTAATTCCACTACAAGAGAGAGAACGCGATTAATTTGGAATTAATCGGCAAAGTAAATTTAATAGTTAAATTTGGATTTTACTATTTAATTTATTTAATTGGACTAAAATAATATATTGGATATATTAAATGAAATTAGATTTCAAAGCGGAATTAAAATTGGATTTTAATTCGGGCGAAAAGATTAATTTAGAATTAATTTGCAAGCGACTTTCGTAATAATTTTGCTAGGCATTATTATTTAATTAAATTGGATTTAATTAAGTCGCAACGGCAAATTCGTTTAATTCCGAATGAAACGAACCCGGGCCCGAGCGAATTTGCTTGTTGGATTGTCCGACGTAAATTTGGAATTTGAAGTTAGGCCCACCAACTTTCATCAATGTGTTTGACACTTGATGAAATTTGGTAATTGATTGAGTAAAAGCTTGGGATTGCTTTTTCTACACTCAAACAAAATCCTACACACCAACCTAATATATAAAGCCAAGTCAAACTTTGGAAGTGTAAGCTTGTTACTATTCACATCATATTCTCTCTTCTTCCTTAGCAAAACCGTGAGCTTCATTTCTCTCTAATGGAGTTTTGTTGCAAAATTCTTGTAAGCCAGTACTTTAAGAAGTCAAAGGAAGGTGATAGGGAGACTCACCCATGAGTTTGGAACAACTAAGAGGGCTTGGAGCTTCCATCATCTAAGAAAAAGTTTTGAACTCAACCGATCAATGTAAGTCCTCCGCAACTTATTTTTGATTTTATTCACACACGAATCACGCTTAGAGATCCCGTGGCATGTCTAGGACACTAACATACTGTATGCATTGGTATAACATCACACAAAACATCATCAGTATAAGGCCCAACGGTGAAGCTCAATAATACCTACCTAGTCACCCGTACTTCTCCACAGTCATTCAACCACTGCAACTTGTAAGGCTTCGGATGCTTCAAGCAATCTAATCCCAACCTCCCAACTAAAGATGTACTTGCGAAATTTGTACAACTGCTCCCGTCAATGATCATACTACACCCCTTGACATTCACACGACATCTAGTATGGAATATGTTCTCCCTTTTCATATCACTCTCATCCTCACCAATTTGTGCACTTAAAGCACGCTTCACCACTAAGGACAAGTTATCCAGCGGGTATGCAGCTCTCTCTCTATCACTAGTATCCTCTATCGCAGGCTCATCATCCTCAACCTCAACCTCACTATCAGTAGAATGTACCTCACCACTCTTCTTATAAATTACCAAGGTACGCCTGTTGGGGCACTGTGAAGTATAATGTCCCATCCCCAAACACTTGAAGCACTTGACGTCCTTAGTCTTGGGTGTTGTACCCTCAGGTTTTGGTCTAGCCTTGCTTGGTTCCGCAGCCTCCTTACCATTGGCACTTGGTTCAGTCATTGGCTTGTTAAAGCCTCCATCCCGTCGATCATTGGGAACTCATTTCCCCTTCCATGCAGAAGTAGTCTGAGTACCAAATCTGGATGTATTCTTCTTCTTGAGTTGCCTCTCTAGCTTGATAGCCATGTGAAGCATATCCTCCAAATCAACATAATGATGCAACTCTACCATGTTGGCAATCTCTCTATTTAAACCCCATAGAAACCGTGCCATAATAGCCTCTGTATCCTCCACTACATTTGCCCTGATTAAGGCAACCTCCATCTTAGTATAGTAATCCTCTACACTCTTGGCCCCTTGATACAAATGTTGCAGTTTCTGATATAACTCTCGGTAGTAATGGCTGGGTATGAATCGTTTCCTCATGAGACCTCGAACTTCTGTTAGTGACAATCTGATCCCACCAAATCATCGCATAATCAGTGAATTCCATGGCTGCCAGATTGATCTTCTTCTCTTCAGAGTAATGATGACAGTTGAAAATCAACACTATTTTCTTCTCTCACTCCAAATAAACTTCAGGATCATTCTTGCCCCGGAAGTTTGGTATCCTGATCTTGATGCTACTCAAATCAACATCAATATCACCATGTCTACCATAACCCTCCTTTCATAATCCTCACGTCTGTCATCAAATCCTCTCTGCCTATCAAACCTCTTATCACTTCTATCATGCCTCCGCTCTTGCCTATGATTCCTGGGCCTATACCTCTCTTCCTCCTCAACCGAGTCTTCCAAATCATCAAACCCATCAGGATCATTCTCAGCCTCCTCTTCATCTACTGGTACTCGAGGTGGTGGAACTTACCGCGGTGGCACAACTTGTGGTGGTACTTGTGGAATACTACTTGTCTGTATACTATCAACACTCTTTGACAACCTCTCCAATGCAGTATTCATATTCTCCATCATATCTGTAAACTTTCTATCTAAAGCCTCAAGCTTCTCATCCACCGTCAAACTAGTACCTGCCATCTCAAAGCTTCAAAAAACATATCAGACGTAACAAATATGTGAAAATAATTATATAACCTCACAATCTCACACGCTCACGTGTTTGCACTCAATTACGTATCACTCCACTCCACTCGTGTTTGCACTCAATATAATGTGAATATGACTAATCATAGAAGTTCACAACAATGTGTAATCTTCAAGCTAGCATAAACAACAAGAAACCAATATAGGTCAAATGGAGTAATGCGAGTAAGAATTAGCAAATACCTAGACTCAATTCAAAGAAAACCTAAGCCTAGAATGCTTGGAATAAGTAAATCACAAACTAGAACAATAGGCAAACAAGCATGCAAACAAACCCCGGACGTATGCAAATTGGGATGAAAATTTGGTGCCTCAATAGAAATTTTGTTGAATTACCCTTCACGGACACCCAATTGATGATATGGAACCAATCAATTTCAACCAAATTTTATAACTTTTTTACTATTTTTTTTTCAGGTCACTTGAGCTGTTAAAAAAATTCTAAGTGTTGACCGGTTTGGTTCCGGTATGAGACCGGTATGGTTGCTTCTCGGTTCCAGTAGCTATGTTTTACTCACACGTTCACCGATATATAGACCGGTATGTAAGCCGGTATGAACTAGCCCGGTTCCAGTAGCAATGTTTATGGAATAAGTTGGCCGGTATTTAGTCCGGTATGAGATCAGTATGAAAACTACCCTGATTCTAGTAGCTATGTAATACCCAATTAGACCAGTATGAATTCCGGTATGAATGCCGGTATGAAACTTACCCAGTTCCAGAAGCTATGTAATCCCTAGAAAGACCGATATGAAGGCCGGTATGAATGCCGGTATGAAACTTTTTGATTCCAGAGGCTGTGTCTAGTGTATTTTTTTCACCGGTATGCCGGTATAAGGCCGGTATTCCGGTCATAGGCGATTCAAAATAAGCAAAAACACTTAAGAAACAAAAAACCAAGAATCAAGATGAAGAAATATCTTGATGACCAACAAACACAATAAAGACTAAATGAAAAACACAAAGTAAAGATAGAAAAATCAGACCTTGGAACCCTAAGCTCTGATACCAAATGACGCGGAACTCACTTGGATGTTTAAGGCCAAGCAAACCCCTCACAACAGATAGAATCCCAAGCACCGCGAATTCGATTTTGTAGTAACAAAACCCTTCCAAGGCCACAAAGAAGAGCCACAAAGAACTTATCTTTGCGAACCCTTAAGATGATTCCTTGCAGTGTTATGCTAGCACGGAGACGCCACCAAAGTTGCCACGCCTTAGATAAGTCAAAGCTGAAACAAAGGGGAATCCCTCCCTTAAGCTTGAAATTCGGCCATAGCCATTTTTCTTTGAAGAAATTCGAAATTTGCAAGTTATTATCGAAGAAAACAAAGTTTACAATATATAGGATAAGGCAAATTTACTAAAATGCACTTCAAAAGGTAAAAAGACCAAAATGTCCTAAAACTACCCAATGGCTATATAAAGCTAAAGCCCTAAGTAGTCATTTACTAAATATTACAAATATCCCCACCAAGATCTTTATGCAAGTGGCAAAAAGATTAAAAAGAAAAAGTCTACAAAAGGGGCATATTTTCTAAAGAATGCCTAATAGGTCCTTTAACTAACTAACTTAGTTCTTACCCAATTTGACCCAAATGATCTAGCTAACTAAGTTACAAATAGCCTAACTAGAGTCAACATGTCAAACAAAAGGTCAAAATACAAGCTCATTTGGTCGAATTACATATAAAGCATAAAATGGCCAAATTCGTCAAAATGGTCATATCTTCAAAATCGGCTATTGCGCGTCTTCTAGAATGACTTGGGCCACATGAAATAGCTTTGGACCCACTCCATTGAAGCCCTCATGTGACACCAATATGCCCTGGGGTTGTCTGTCACACTCGGCTATGGCACTCTGTGCTAGTCCTGCCATTGCGTCTCTGATCTTCTTAGCTTTCTGGCGTGTGATTGGCCCTATTGGAACTTGTAAAGGCTCTACCATATTACTGGCAGGGACATCTAATGTTCCTTGAATGTCTGGATTCGTGTCAGATGTTGATGGTGATTTTTGGGCCTAAGTATGACCAAGAGCTAAGGAAGGGCAGGAAGGAAATTTCACATTCAGAACACTGTAGCCCGAGGATATTGCTAGATAAATAATTTAGCAGGGTGGTCGGGCTCGGTCTCCAATATTCTACCGACCTGAGGAATAAGGAAATATTGGGACCAGAGACCGAGGATATTGGGTCTGACTTGACTACTTGAGCTCGGCAGAGGGGGATAAGATTTACCCCGGTTGCCCGACCAAATGAATGAGCTCGGGATAGTATTGGTCAGGTATGGCACGTGAATTCATCCTCTCCATAAAGTTCAGATGTGGCAGGGGTAACTTGATGATTCTCCTCTGACACACGCCACCAAGGGAACGATTGGATACAGGTTGACATCATGTACCAAAATATAGTTTCTTTCTTTTCCCCCGTAGACGTAGGTCAGATCCATTTCGCCGAACCACGTAAATGCTTTTGTTGATCTTTGTGTTTTTTCTCATTTTCTACTAAGTTTGCTTTTGGTTCCCAACAAACCAAATAAATTCACAGTTGGGGGAAGATTGTTCATGGAGCGAGTTTACGGATTTACCTCTGAAATGAAAATCAGCCGTCAACAAAATGTAACATTAATTTTTATGTAAACTACTGGTTAGTCAAACGGTGAACATCCCATTTCTTTATTTTTTAGATTAGGATTTTGAATTTCGTATTGTGGGAGTAAATTTTTTTCTCCTTTTAGAGCTAACATTTCAGAATTAGATTTCAACCATGAGACAAGAAGGTGTCCGCATCAGTGTTTTATGTAAATTACTCCGTGTCCGATACTTTATTCTTGAGATTAAGCGTTCGAGAAGCTTTTGTGTGTTGCAAGGAAAATTTTCTACTTCTTTGAAATTGATATTTTTATGGTACTTCGGGTAGGTTTCACCTTCGTAATGTGTCATGCAAAGTAATATTTATAAATAAATATCAACATAGGTCAAATTATTTTTTAGGAATTAATAATTTAATTACAAACAATCACTATTAGAAAATTTTCATTTTATGACGGTTTAAAACCGTCGTAAACGTGTTTTTATGAAGGTTTTAAAACTGTCATAAATCGCCGTGTCATTTTTTTTTATGACGGTTTTTTGTGTCATAAATTTATGATTGGTTTTTGTGTCACATAAATATCATAAATATATTGAGCATAAATATCATAAATCTTTGATTTTAAACATATATATGTCATTAAAAATTATATTTATAACACTAATATATCATTAAATTATGACATATAATCTGAAAGAATTTAAATTTAAATTCTTAAATTTTAAATTTTAAATTTGTGTGAAATTATATATTTGGTGGAAAATCTGATTATTATTTTTTTGGCTGTAATATTATTTAATTATTTGTACAGGATTTAATATAAATATAAATAATTTTAATCAATAATACATAATTAAAAAATAATTAAAGAAACTTAAAATTAACATTTTAGTTATGGACTTAATTACTTCAAAAAATAATTAAAGTGTAGCTTAGTGGTCAGACTTATGGACTTAAAACACTTCAATTGATTGGTGGCAGGTTCAATTCTTGATAGTCGCGTTTTTGCATTTTTATTAAGGTTATTTTGGTAATTGTTTTCATAAGTTCAACTAGTATTGTAACTTGGTGACTTAGAAATTTTTTCTCCAAGCATTAGCGGAAAATTCTTGAAGACGATTTAGAGACCAATGGACATTATTCGCTTACGGGTCTAGCGGGCTTAGTATTAGTTTATTGGGCCTAAATGTCCTAATAAGCCCAACAAGAATTAACAAATTTTGGCTCAAGTCCTCCATTTCTCAAGAAAACTCCATAATTTTCAAGATTTTCCTTAACATTTAAAATGTATAAAGGCTGGTTTTATACGTCTACCGCCTTTATGGCTGGTTCTATCTTTTCACCACCTAAATGGATGGTATTATACGATTTTTGCATAATTAAGTACATTGGTAGGACTTGTTATAGACAAAAATTATCATCGTCTTTATGCCTGGTTTTATGTTTTTGGCATACTTAGTACCTTGGTAGGACTAATTATTGACAGGAATGATTACGGCCTTTATGGATGGTTCTTTTTATTGGCATAATTAATTCCTGTAATAAATTAAGTGCGTAACAATGGCAATTTATAAATTATAATAAAGTGAGATTTCCAAATGTTTAAAAGACTAAAAATGGATCCCCTAACTCCAGTATTTCATTCTATTATTGTATTCCAACCTGAAAGTCTTCAACTACTTCAACAAATCAAACTTTTCTTTTCCACACTGGTCATTATTCTATTTTGCTAAATCTATTCTATGTGGATCGACCATGGACTCACCGAGTCATTTTATTACTTCGACACTCTTATACTTAGGAGTAAAAGACCACTTTTCGAGCGTGTCAGCTTGCTCTGCCTTACGTGCTCCGTCTGTGCTTTTCCCTGCAAAAATAACACACAAAATTTAAAAATGTACTACATGTGTACAAAATGCTAAAATAGAAATAAGATTAAGAATAAAAATTTACATGGGTTGCCTCCCTGCTAGCGCTAAATTTTACGTCTTTAACCAGACATGACTGAAATCCATCCATCAAGAAGGTTGTAGCATGGTTTTGGATGTCTGAGTGAGGAAAATCCCATGTGCATTGCTTTTGAAGGGTCTCTTCCAACGATGTGGTGGCCAAAAGAATTTTGTTCGACTCAGTGCCCGTGCCACCTTCTTAAACTTTTGAGCTCTGTGCGGTTTTGAAAGGAAAGAAAGAAAATCATGAGGTCTCATATGGTGCTTGACTTTGAATGGTTGTGCTATTCTGTCAAGCTTCTGGGCGGTGTCCTCGATATGTACTCCCCAATATTGTGATGTCTCAACTGGTGTCATAAGATTCTCATTATACTCCCACATTTGCTTTTGTATTTGCCATGCATCTTGTTCAATCATTTCTACACAGATGTATTTTAGCATTTCTGCATTCAGCTCTTCATCTGAAATCTGTGTAATGCATGCTTCATAAGTGTCAACCCGAGGATGTAAAGATATGTCAGATTGTAGGCCTTTATCCTTTGTGGTTGGTATGAACGGTTCATGTAGCTCTTCTGCTTGTTTCTCACATATGCAACCAGCGACCAGACATTTATCCAGATCAAATTGTGATTCTGTTTGTTCGTCCTCCTGAACTGATATATCTGACTCAGCCTCCTCACTTGTTAAAGTTTCATCATGAAACTCTTGGTACTCGAAGGCTTCATCAGTGTCATCTGAAAATGTTACGTGAGGTATGTAGCTCTGGTTTTCTATTAATTGTTTCACTTGATATGTCTGTCACTGTATGATTGCCGCTTGTCTCTGAAAGGTTGCATTAAATTCAGCCTTCCATTTATTGAACTTATCAATGTTGGACAATTATGACCCATAGCATCACTATTTGTAAAAGACATTGTGGTTTTTGTACAAATTAACTATGTGGAAAGGAAATTACTATTTTATCATTTTGTAATTAGATTACTTAAATATATAAATGATAAAATTGCTTATGATTAGTTCCGGATTATAAGATATGAGACCGTATCAATCCATTAAAGGTTAAATCATTAAATATCCCTAGTCATAGTATTATCGAGACTAGACATCGATAATGTGGAATAGGCTAGTATTACACTTGTGCGCATTATGGAAGCGTAACGACATAGTTATCATATATTTGGGTGATGTATACTCATGCAAGTATAATAAGAGGTTCTGTTTACCGATGGTACGGAAACAGCATCGCTCTGGATAGACCCTTTGGAATCTCATTGGTAGTATGACTATATGTTTATGGGAATCTGAATCAGGGTAGGTGTATTTGGTCTTAACCTGAGACTTGCATCGCTAATACTTGCGACAATCAGTACGCTTTGGTTTTGGTCGTCCATGACTTTAACAGGTTCTGTGTACGACTCTTCTGGGTTTATTGAGAATCGTAGTGTATTGGGTGTGATGTCAAGATGGAAGTATCACTTCAGTCATATGGAGATGATGATCACGCATGGATACAAAACTGGTACTCTATTATGTTGAAACTATCGGGATAATATGACAAGGTCATGATTGTCCGATTAAAGAGACTAGTTGCTAGTGATCCGATATATGATTCGTACGGAGTAGACACAACTCCAGCCCCAGACCTAGCATGTGACATCCGATACTGGATCGCAATACGCAATACTTGGTATACTACGCTTGATATAGATTATGTATTTCTTAAAAGAATATTTCTGGAGAATTGGGTAGGCACTGTACTTTGCTAGAAGCCAATCATGTCTTGTAAGTCGGTAAGTACGTGGTACCGTGTACGCACATGTTCAGATAGTCCGACGACCGAATTTACTGCCAACATATCCAGGGATCTCATGGGTCGCTTCCCAAAGATTCACCGATGACGTTTGACTCGAACATAATTAATCTGGGATTAATTATAAGAGAGAGAAAATTAATCTGGGATTAATTACGGTAAGAATTTATCTGGGATAAAATTCGAATAGAAGAGAGAGAACAGTTAATTTGGAATTAATCGATTAAATAATATATTCGATATATTAATTGAAATTAGATTTCGAAGCGGAATTAAAATTATATTTTAATTCGGGCGAACGAATTAATTTAGAATTAATTTGTAAGCGACTTTAATAATAATTTTACTAGGCATAATTATTTAATTAAATTAGATTTAATTATGTCGCAACGTAAAATTCGTTAATTCCGAATTAAGCAAACCCGAGCCCGAAATGTGTTTAGCAGGCCCACTCAAATTTTGAATTTAAAGTGGGGCCCACCAAATCACATCACTAGTCAACTCTATTTACTTTTTTGTGATATAAGTTGGTGTAGATTTGGTTGATTACTTGTCTTGCACATTTTTTCATTCTGAATGACATTTACCAACTTTGGATTTTTTGGAAATAGGTAATTGTTTTTGGAAAACAAATTGCACAACACAAAAACTCTCTCTCTCTCATTCTCTCAATTGCTGTGACTTCCATCTCCAAGAACAAAATTTTGTTGCAATTTTTTCTTCAAGCTAGCACTTCCAAGGAGTTAACAAAGGTGTTAGGGAAACCAATCCAAGAGTTTGGAACACAAAGATTGAAGCTTGGAGCTCAAAGGATTCAAAAGTCTTGAAATTCATACATCCACAAACTGATCAATGTAAGTGATTTTTCCGCAAACTTCGTTGAGTATTCACACAATATCATGACTTAGAAGATCCTTGGCATGTTCTAGGAACCCAACAATAGTATCATGAGCCAATTTTAAGCATGAAATATTTTAGGGTTTATATACTTTAAGTTGGGTATTTTTGCTTGGAGCTTGTTTTGTCCAAATTGATTGTTTGGTTATGCTTAGATTATGATAACTTAGAGTTATGCATGATTAATTTTGAGAAAAATTGATTAGATTAATTTTCCCTAATTTGATTAGCATGGCCGAAACTTAGAACCCTAGATACTCATGGTGATTTTTGATTTTTAGACCATTGGATGTATTTAAAGGCATGAGTATATTGATTTGTGATTTAATTGGATTGAAATCAAAATTGGATATAAAAAATTCATGATTGTCGTGACTTGAGGAAGCATGTTGGAGATTGATTTTGCTTCAATTGTGTTGGACATGAATTGAATATGTGAAAGCATGATTAATTAGTTTAATTGGTGTTTTGGAAATATTGGTTTAACTAATTAATTATGGCTAATACACTTTAATTAAAAAATTGTGATATTTGGAATATTGTAATATAATAAATTAGTCTTCAATTTGGAATTGGGTTAATATTATTGTATTTGGGCTTAATGGGCTTGGTTGGGCCAAGTTGGTTTAGGACAATTGGATTGGATCCAAATTGGGCCTAAAACCATTCCATAAAGTCCAAATATAATAAATGGGCATTTAAATATTTAATTTGGCCTAATGGGCCAAAATTAATTTTATGGCAAATGGTGATTCCTTGTTGGGCTTTGGTTGCCAAAGTCCATACCTTAAGAATTAATTAAAAGCCCATTGGACTTAAATTAAATTGACATTGGATGTTAATTGGGCCTTTGAGACCCATTAAGATTGGATTTATAATCTAAGTCTAAAAGGCACATTAATTAAGTGTAATTATTTAATTTGGAATTAAATATGAATTAGTATTGGATACAAATTAAATCGGATTTAAAATTGTAGTTCAATATAATTCAAGAATACGCACTTTGAGTACTTATTCTTAAACGAGTTGGACTCGCGCAAATCAAATCATTGTTTGAACATTGGATGATCATTAATTCAAAGATTAATTAATTGGATTAGATTGATTGAATAACATGCTTTGTGTGAATACATGGATGTATTGTATGAATAATGTATATCGAATGGATATTAGATGGGTAAGGGCAATTTTGGAAATTATTGTAATAAATTTAGAATTTATTAAATTGGACCTGCGTGTCCAGCCTTATATCTCTTGACTCTTTGTACTTCTCTTCTCACCAATTCCCCTCAATGTAAATGAGGTTTCTTTATTGTATTATGTAATTGGGTAGAAGTAAGTATAGTGCTAGCCGGGGAGAGGAAAATGAGAGATTTGTTCTAGGAACAAATTGTTGAACATCCATCCGCCTATCGTTATTATTTATTTCGTGCCTTATTATGCTTTTAGAATGCATGCTTAAGGGTGTATGATGGGACCTAATCAATGATAATAAATTGGTTGCCAATTTAGGTGAAAAACCCTCAATCAAATATTAAGCGATTTCCTTCCATTGAGTGGTTCTCTCTCAAGATCCAAGATTGGCATTGGTTTGTTGGCCAAAGTCAAGATCAATGTCCATCGCGGATGTGTTTGAACCACGAATTCTTTGTTCCATATCGCATGTCTTGGGAAAGTTGTGACTTGTTGGCCAAAGTCAAGGTCACTTCTTGTTCATCGACATGGATTACGAAGCTTTCCCACTGTCAATGGATCCCGCTTAACTGGAATCATTAAGCTTGTTGAGCCAAAGCTAAGGCTTAGTTGATTCAGAGGAAAAGGTTAGGAAAATATGTTGGATATATTGGCATATATATTGTATATATGTTTCGGACTTGGAAGTCCACCTACCGGACCTAGGAATTGGATAAGATCCAATTGATCTTAGAGATCTACCTAGTTAATTATCATACAGCTTGTTGGCCAAAGTCAAGGTTGTGTGTTATTTAATGGGATCATAGCCCACTAGAAAACTAGGTTTCCGAGTACTCAACATAGGGTTAGAGGCTCGCCGAAAAATAGTGGGAGGCTAGTACTGAATTTGCAATTTCGTTCAAATACTTGCCAATACGCGCTTTCAAATTATTTTCGTCATTATATATTTATTTGTTGGACTAATATTTTATTATTTTTTGTAACAGTTGGATTGTACCCAAAAATCATTAATTGAATAGTTAGACTATTGCAATTAAGATGGCCGGAAAGATCAACGTTAGAGACATTATCATGGGCGAATATGTCTTTAATGGTATGAACTTTCCTGACTGTGATATGAACCTCAGGATTGTCCTAGGGGCCGAGAAGATGCTCTATACGATAGAGAGACCTCTCGGGCCTAAGCCCGGAATTGAGCAGCCCCTTGAGCTTGAGCTTTGGAAGAATCACATTGATGACAACTCAATTGTTCAATCTGTCAAGCTCGCTGCAATGACCCCTCAATTTCATCGCCAGAACAAGGGATTGGATCCATATACTATGATGGCAAAATTGAAGGACCTTCACCGATCTAACCTTAGATCGCAAATGTATGAATTGCAGAAGAAGCTCTTTCACTCTCAAATGTCAGAGGGTACATCTGTAGAGTACCATGTGTCGCAGATGATTGCTGACATCGAACAATTGGGTTAGCTAGGCATAACCTTTGAGGCTGAGACTTCCATAGATTTGATTTTACAGTCTCTTCCTGACAGCTGGAGCGGGTTCATCATGAACTACAATATGATGAACCAAGATCATACTATTGGAGAGTCTATGGCAATGCTGCGAGAAGCAGAAAAAGAGCTTTTAAAGGGCAAGAAGCGCGAGGCGCACTTCGCTTCGACATCTCAGTCTGCCAAGACTTGGCCAAAGGCTACTGGAGGTGTGAAGAAGAAGAAGAAGAGAAAGGGCAAGGCCAAATCATCAAAGTCTTCTGGGAAGGCAACAGACAAATCCCAAGATGTCTGCCTACAGTGTGGCAAACGGGGTCACTGGAAGCGCGACTGCAGTGAGTACAAGGCGAACATGAAGGAAATCAAAGCGGGTAAGGCACCGGCTTCAGGTATATTTGTTATTGAAATAAACATGTCTAATTCTAGTTTTAAAAATTGGATTTTTGATTCTGGTTTTAGTTCTCATATTTGTACTGATGTGTAGGATCTACAGATTAGCAGGAGACTGACTTCAGGAGAGATAGACCTTCGAGTTGGAAATGGGACTAAAGTCGCCGTTTTGGCTGTTGGGACCTTTATTTTGGAAATGCCCCCGGGGCATGTACTTACTTTATCAGACTGCTATTATGTACCTATTTTGACTAGGAATATTATTTATGTATCTTGCTTAGCCCAATGTGGGCATACTTTTGTATTCATAAACACATGGTGTTTTGTTTATAAAAATGATATTGAAATTTGTAGTGCTGATGTTAATAATGGTCTTTTTATTTTGAATATAAATCAATCTCAAACATATAACGTAACAAACAAAAGGCTTAAATTAAGTAACAAATATGAAACTTATATGTGGCATTGTCGTCTGGGACACATTAACAAGACTCGCATATCCACACTTTCGAAGAGTGGGTACTTGGATGGATTTGATCCAAATTCATATTACGTCTGCGAATATTATTTATTAGGCAAAATACCTAAAACACCTTTTAGCGGTAAAGGTGCACGCGCCACCGAACTGTTAGCCCTCGTTCATAGTGACGTATGCTGGCCCATGTCTAGCCAGGCTAGAGGTGGATATGAATACTTCGTAACCTTTACGGATGATTCATTGCGTTATGGTTATGTTTATCTTATGAGACACAAGTTGGAAACCTTTGAGAAATTCAAAGAGTTTCGACATGAAGTAGAAAAATAGACCGGCAAAAGTATTAAAATATTACGGTCGGACTGTGGTGGAGAATACTTGAGTAATGAGTTTCTGGGTTACTTGAAAGAGTATGGTATTCTTTCACAGTGGACTCCTCCCGGAACACCAAAATCAAACGGTGTGTCCGAACGGAGAAACTAAACTTTGTTGGACATTGTAAGGTCAATGATGAGTCGTACAGAGCTACCAATTTCCTTCTGGGAATATGCATTGAACAATGCTATACTTATTTTGAATAAGGTTCCGTCAAAGTCTGTTCAACAGACTCCATATGAAATATGGACATGAAAGAAATCGGGTTTCTCATTCCTGATGATTTGGGGATGCTGGGCATACGTTAAACATTTGGATGGTACCAAAATAGAACCCAAATCGGATAAGTGCCTATTTGTAGGTTATCCTAGGGAAACCAAAGGATATTACTTCTACCACCCACAAGAGAACAAGGTATTTGTTGCTCTACATGCGGTCTTCCTCGAAAAGGAATTCCTAAATGCAGTGGTAAGTTGGAGGAAAGTAGAACTCGATGAAAATCGGAGTGATACTGTTCCAGGCACCGATTCCTTACCGGAACACGAACAGTTCATGAGGGATGAAACTGTACCATAATCTTCTAAAACACAAGAACCGCGTAGGTCAGAGAGAGTCAGAAAATAACCTGAGAGGTATGGTTTCTGATCTCACCTAATGTGGATATTAATCTTATTAAAGATAATGAGCCGGCTACATATGAGGAAGCGATACAAGGTATCGACTCCGCTTTATGGCAAGAAGCCATGAAGTCTGAAATGGATTCCATGTATACCAACCAAGTTTGGACACTGGTTGATGCACCAGAAGGCGTAAAGCTATGGGTTGCAAATGGGTCTTTAAGAAGAAGACCGACATGGATGGCAACATACAAACGTACAAAGCTAGGCTTGTAGTGAAAGGGTATCGTCAACGACTTGGTGTCGATTACGATGAAACTTTTTCACATATTGCCATGATTAAATCCATTGGGATAATGCTTCCTATTGTTGCATATTTCGATTATGAAATATGGCAGATGGACGTGAAAACCGCTTTCCTTAACGGAAACCTTTTGGAGGATGTTTATATGCAACAGCCTGACGGTTTTGTCGTACCAAAACATGCAAACAAGGTTTGCAAGTTAAATCGATCCATTTATGGATTGAAGCAAGCATCGTGTTCTTGGAACCAATGTTTTGATGAGATCATAAAAGAATATGATTTCGTTCAAAATGAAGATGATCCTTGTGTATATAAGAAGGTTAGTGGGAGCGCACTGACATTCATTGTCCTTTACGTTGATGATGTATTGCTTATTGGCAATGACATTCCCATGCTACAATCGGTGAAAGCTTGGCTTTCATTAAAATTCTCCATGAAAGATCTGGGAGAAGCGGCTTTTATTCTCGGAATAAAGATCTAACGGGATAGATCTAGAAAGCTGCTTGGACTCTCCCAAAGCACGTACATTGACAAAGTGTTGAAGAGATTCAACATTGATAGTCTAAGAGGGGCCTGTTGCCAGTGTCACATGGCGTCACTCTATCTAAGGACATGTGTCCTAAAACTCAAGATGAGAGAGAACATGAATCAGATCATGTTCGCTTCTGCAGTCGGATCGATCATGTATGCCATGATATGTACATGACATGATGTCTCGTATTCTTTAAGCATGTGTAGTCGCTATCAGTCCGATCCAGGTGATAGTCATTGGGTTGCGGTTAAGAACATCCTTAAGTATCTTAGATAAACTAAGGATGCATTCTTAATCTATGGAGATGGAGAACTTGAGGTAACTGGGTTTACCGATGCAAGTTTCAAAACCGATAAATACGACTGTAAGTCACAATCCGGGTACATATTTTATTTGAACAACGGAGCAGTGAGCTGGAAATCTTCCAAACAAGAGACTGTTGCTGATTCAACAATAGAAGCAGAATATATTGCTGCAGCTGAGGCAACAAAAGAGGCAGTTTGGATCCGTAAATTCCTAATTGGATTAGGAGTTGTTCCATTAGCAGCTGAGCCCGTTCCTTTGTATTGTGACAATAACGGGGCTATAGCGTAGTCTAAGGAACCGTATTCTCATCAATGATCCAAGTATGTACTTCGACGTTTCCATCTAATTCTTGAGATCATACATCGTGGCGATGTGAAGATCGAGAAGGTCGCATAAGATGACAACATTGCAGATCCGCTGACGAAGGCTATTCCACAGCAAAAGTTTGAGCGACATGTACATAGTTCTGGTGTTAGATAATTGAGTGATTGGCTATAGGCCAAGTGGGAAATTTTTGGACAATTATGACCCATAGCATCTCTATTTGTAAAAGACATTGTGGTTTTTGTACTAATTAACTATGTTACAAATGAAAATTGCTATTTTATCATTTTGTAATTAGATTACTTAAATATACATATGATAAAAGTCCTTATGATTAGTTCCGGATCATAAGATATGAGACAATAACAATCAACTAAAGGTTTATTCATTAAATATCCCTAGTCGTAGTATTATCGAGACTGGACATCGATAATGCGGAATATGCTAGTATTACACTTGTGCGCGTTATTGAAGCGTAACAACATAGTTCTTATATATTTGGGTATTGGATACTCATGCAAGTGTAATAGGAGGTTATGTTTACCGATGGTACGGAAACAGCTTCGCTCTGGATAGACCCCTCAGAATCCCATTGGTAGTATGACTATGTGTCTATGGGAATCCGAATCAGGGTAGGTGTATTTGGTCTTAACCTGAGACTTGAATCGCTAATACTTGCGACAATCAGTACGCTTTGGTTTTGGTCGTCCAAGGCTTTAACAGGTTCTGTGTACACCTCTTCTGTGTTTATTGAGAATCGTAGTGTATTGGGTGTGATGTCAAGATGGAAGTATCACTTCAGTCATATGGAGATGATGATCACGCAGGGATACAGAACTGGTACTCTATTATGTTGCAACTATCGGGATAATATGACAAGGTCATGATTATCCGATTAAAGAGACTAGTTGATAGTGATCTGATATATGCTTCATACGGGGCAGACATAACTCCAGCCCCAGGCCTAACATGTGACATCCGATACTGGATCGCAATACCCAATACTTGGTATACTACGCTTGATATAAATTATGTATTCCTTAAAAGAATATTTCTGGAGAATTGGGTAGGCATGATGTTTTGGTAGAAGCCAACCATGTCTTGTAAGTCGGTAAGTACGTGGTACCGGGTACGCACATGTTCGGATAGTCTGACGACCGTATTTACTGCCAACATATCCAGGGATCTCATGGGTCGCTTCCCAAAGATTAACCGATGACGTTTGACTCGAACAGAATTAATCTGAGATTAATTATAAGACAGAGAAAATTAATATGGGATTAATTACGGCAAGAATTTATCTGGGATAAAATTTGAATAGAAGAGAGAGAACGATTAATTTGGAATTAATCGATTAAATAATATATTTGATATATTAATTGAAATTAGATTTCAAAGCGGAATTGAAATTATATTTTAATTCGGACGAACGAATTAATTTAGAATTAATTTGTAAGCGACTTTAATTAAATAATTTTACTAGGAATAATTATTTAATTAAATTAGAT
This sequence comes from Zanthoxylum bungeanum, assembly GCA_019454045.1. NCBI lineage: Eukaryota > Viridiplantae > Streptophyta > Magnoliopsida > Sapindales > Rutaceae > Zanthoxylum > Zanthoxylum bungeanum. The sequence continues at coordinate 175,820 of SKCR01000114.1, forward strand.
TTAATTATGTCGCAACGGAAAATTCGTTAATTCGGAATTAAACGAACCCGAGCCCGAAATGTGTTTAGCAGACCCACTCGAATTTTGAATTTAAAGTGGGGCCACCAAATCACATCACTAGTCAACTCTATTTACTTTTTGGTGATAGAAGTTGGTGTAGATTTGGTTGATTACTTGTCTTGCACATTTTGTCATTTTGAATGACTTTTACTAACTTTGGATTTTTTGGAAATAGGTAATTATTTTTGGAAAACAAATTACACAACACAAAAACTCTATCCCTCTCCTCTCTCAATTGTCGTGACTTTCATCTCCAATAAGAAAATTTTGTTGCAATTTTTTCTTCAAGCTAGCACTTCCTAGGAGTTAACAAATGTGTTAGGGAAACCTATCCAAGAGTTTGGAACACAAAGATTAAAGCTTGGAGCTCAAAAGATTCAAAAGTCTTGAAATTCATACATCCACAAACCGATCAATGTAAGTGATTTTTCCGCAAACTTAGTTGAGTATTCACACAATATCATGACTTAGAAGATCCTTGGCATGTTCTAGGAACCCAAAAATCAGCCATCCGTTTGTTGTATGTCTCGATCATGTCAATCAACCATTCTTTCTCTGATAGTTCTAGTTCTTGATAAAGATCATAGGTTGATGGTGGATAAGATGGAGAGTATGGTTCAGTGAAATATGTTGGTTCTTCATTGACATACCAAGAATGATTCTGATAATTCTGCCACCCTGAATTATATTGGTACATGCATTGATCGCTTGTGTGGTTACTATTATATATCTCACATCTAATCATCGCGTTCTGAAATGGTTGAGCAAATGTCATGTTGATTGGCTCTAACATCCATGGATAATTGTTGGGCTGGACAACAGGCCTCAGAAAATCGGACGGTTGTTCCCTTTATGGGGTATATCTTCACCTCTTAAAGCTCTTAATGCTTCCATCGCCCAATAATGATCCATTTTCAACCACCTGAAAAATAAAAGAAAAAAAAATACAAATAAAAATAAAGAAAATTAGATACAAGTAAAATAGATAGCCTCAAAATTAATAGCGCAAAAAAATTAAGTCCCCGACAACAGCGCAAAAAACTTGATTGGTGAAATCACACACATTACGCATGCACACGTATCGCTCAAGTAGTATAAAAATATCGATCCCACGAGGACTTAATTTTTACGATTATTAATTATTGACGCTAAATATTTACAGGTATCTAATTAAGGAATGCATGGATTGTTCGCTGGTTGAAGGTTGATTTGATTAAAATAAATAAATAAATAAATAAAAATACAAACAAAGGAAATTAATAATAAATAAAACATCTAGGGTTGTGAATCTGCCCAATATTATTCTAATGGTGAATTGATTCTCATATACATGTGTAATAAATCAGTTATTAACCTGGAACACGAAGATATGCAAAAGCCTTTGTCGATGGTCAGATGCAAACACCCAAAGTAACCCAATTAACTATATGTCTATGTTAACCAAGAAACCCTGAATTCATCAAGTTCAAGTTTTAATTGTGGCTACCCACAACCGACAGATATATGTCTATCTTGGAAGGAAATCCCTGAAGATGAGATCGTGAGCTATTGAATCTAAAGATGAAATCTAGAATCCCTTCATCAAGTTCATTTTAAGTTTACCACATCAATCGTATTGGTGATCAGGCAGTGCATGTAAGGGGTTCGGGTGATAGCTAAGCTGTCACTTGCCCATCACATGCCTGGAAATAGTAGGATGTGACATCTATCTCTTTATTTTATTGCAAGCTTAATATTATCTTTCAATATTATTTAGCATAGCTTGAGATTGAGAAATTGATTAATAAGGTTAATTGGTAAAACTACTAGCTTAGTAGCATAAAATGGGCAAGAATTTTTATTTCAGCATATTTAGGCCATTAACCAATTCATCTCATCCCCCTTGGGTATAGAGTTGTGTTTGTTGTATGCTTGTAGGTAATTTCAATTAGTATCAGAGTAAGGTGTTCTCAACAAAGACTTAATCGTCCAAAAATTGACCATGGCCTCTACAAGCAACTCATCAAATATTGTTGAGGAATTTCAACTACTAAACCTCCATTCTACACCAAAATCGACTATAGCTATTGAAAGTTGAGGATGTGAACTACCTTCTTTCCGTTTATGTGAAATCCTTCAAAGTAATCCCACAAGGTACAAGAATGCCAATGAGGAATGATTGCAATGGGGTGGAGTTTTTGAAGCCTCACTTTGAATGGACCGATAAGGAATACATGAACGCCTCCTTAGATGCTAAGGCATTCAACCATCTTTTTTGTGCAATTAATCCAAGTCAAATTAACAAGCTTCTAGAGTTTGGAAATGCATATGAATTGTGGAAGTCTTTAAAAATGGTCAATGAGGGCGCAAGTCAAGTCAATGAGTCAAAGATCAATCAGTTCATGTGTGAAATATATAGCTTCAAAATGGAAGCCGGTGAGGATGTTGAGCACATGATTTCTAGGTTCACAATGATTGTGAATCAGCTTAGTACTTTAGGAAAAAGCATTGACTCTAGTGATCAAGTGAAGAAAAATCTTAGGTCACTTCCTAAAGAATATAGAATATGCACTTCCTCCATTAAGGAATCAAATAATATCAACAATTTGAAATTGGATGATTTAGTAAGGAAATTGTTGGAATATGAGATGGAGCTCAAGATGGACTTAAGGGAAGTAGAAGAAAAGAACAAAAATAAACTAGCCCTTAAGTCATCTGTGAGAAACAAGCCAATATATCACACATTATATAATTAAATCAATTATTAAACTCATGAATATTGTGCTTCATCATTTCCCTATATTAAAATAAAATGTTGGGGTTAGGGGATCCACCTTTAATATTTCAAATCTAAAAATCTCCCTTATTATAATATATAAATTTGCATTATATTACCAACCGACTATGTAGGTGGTATCCAATTAAGTCATGTTTTAATTAATTCCAGCCGAATATAAAGGTGGTATTCAATTAAGTCAGGTTAAAATTAATTTAATTAAGTCCAACCGACCATAAAGGCGGTATCCAATTAAGTCATGTTTTAAGATAATTTATATATTATAAATTAAGGGAGATTAACCTAAATTATCCATATTAATGGTTTCACCCTTTACCCCAGTGAAAATAAATTAGCTAGATAAAAAAGAAAATAAAAACACACAAACTATTATTACAACTAGAAATAAAAATACATAATTAACAATACAAAAATTAAACACACAAGATACAGTCCTCAGATCCTTATTAAGAATCTTAAGGAAAGTATGAATTTGGAAAATGACATCAGTTGCTATTTATAGGCAAATTTCAGCTTGCGCGTCGCAACACCGAAAGGCTTGCGTGTCGCGACGCGTGCTACAATAGAAAATATGTGTTAGCAGGTTGCATAATTGAGGAGAGTCACGACGCAGAGAAGTGTGCGCGTCGCGACGCGTGAAGGAAAATTCAGTTTTTGCCCTTTTTGTCTGTTTTTCGTCGTTTTAGCCATGAGTTAATTCCATTGAGTCCCAAAACTTTATTTATCTGAAAAAAAAAAGACAAAAACACATCAAAACGTTCATAAACCTGAGAAACCATAAAAAATATTATGTCAAAGGGGCGGTTAATATTGATATATTTTCCGCTCATCAGCATACTTGATGCTTCAGTGTCGTGTCGCTAAATAGGCTGAGTCACAACGCCGAGCAGAATTAACATTCTGCCTCAAATTTACTCTTGATCGCATCACGACGTGCATCAGGGCGTCGCGACGTCCAAATGGTTTTATATGAATGTTTTTAAAATGTTTGAATAATATGTCATATAGCCTAGTATGCATACCCTTGTATTTTCACATGCCATAACATGCAATAGATGTATGAATGCTCTAGTCATAAAATATGATTTTATGAAATTTAATAGTTAAATTAGAATATTATATGCATGGAAACAAATTTATAAGATTAATTGATTTAAGCGTTTAAAAATTGGAAATTCAAAGTTTAAAACTTATGGGCCTAATTGGTGGATTATATTTTCTTTTGGTATATCGGATGGAAACCCTAACGTAAATTCCATAGCCGATTTCGAATAGACAGTAATGTGGTCTGCACTCGGGATACAATTCCACGTATCATTGGAATTTATAACGTGATTAAATCAATTCAATAGTTTAATTAAAATTGGTTCATTCGTTGAATTCTAAATTTTAAACCTGCCAGTGTACTAATATTATAAGTGTTAAAATAAATTAGGTCACTAAAACAAACTTAATTAAATTGGTTTAATGAAGTAAAATGTTAGTTAAGTAAAACAAACTTAGAATGCTAATTGCTAGGAAAGATGTCTGAGGTTCTTGCTGGAAAGCATGAACCAAAGGCTACAACATCTTCAATGATGCAGTCGTTACAACATGTTTGGGCAACCTTCGGAGCGGCAATGTCATGAGTCCATGGTCTCATTGATGATCGTTAGGATGAAGGAAGAGACATCACAACATGTTTGGGCAACCTTCGGAGCGGCAATGTCATGAGTCCATGGTCTCATTGATGATCGTTAGGATGAAGGAAGAGACATCAGTCTGAGAGCATGTCTTAAGTGTTGGGGTTTTATAGGGAATATAAGATAACGCAGCGGAAACGCGGAAAATCAAAATTTTCCATTTCAATAATTATTCTTGGATCAATTAAATAAACTTATTTATTTAATTACCAAATACTTAAAAACTGAAATTTTTCACAAGAAACCAAATTTCTTAGTAATTGCCGAATTGACCCAAAAGTTTGCAAATAAACTTAAACGTTGTCACAAATGCTACTCAACCCGAGAAGATTCTTATTGACATTGGTGTACCATCCATTAAGAATCTTCGGTGAGTCGTTCAGTGTTTATCCACTAAAAATACGTACACATCTATACGAGTCTCCAACACTCATGGTTCATTGAGAAACCATTGGAATTATATATTCCAGTACACGACATGTACCGATCTCAACGGATTTACTTTACTGACCAAGTAGTGTAAACCTTGACCAGGAACTGTCTAAGAATGACAACGTTATGATACAACTCAATATCAGTTGCGACGCTTTTGCAACCGCATCATGACTAATCATTCTAAGGTCAATTATGTCTTTACCGTATAAAGAGATATATTATATTATAGAAACTGCTCATTTTATTATAATAAAACGTTTACAATAGTATTTACAAGGAAATACAACCGGGAATTGGCACTCTAAGCACCAACCTCAACATTAAGGATGATGATTTTTCTCAATACGGTCGAAACTCATGGAGCTCGTATTGTCGATCATAGCCAAGTGACCATGATCATGGAAACTCTTCCGAAGTGTTTCCTGTAGTTTAAAAGCAACTATGTTATAAACAAGTTATCTTTTACTTTGACTCAACTGGTTAATGAACTCACCCATTACAAGTCCATCTTGATGGATCCTCGTAAGGCTAGTGAAGAGGCAAATGTTGCCGAATCTTCAAAATCTACAAAGAACAAGGAGAAAAATACTGGGAAGGCAAAGACGAAGCCTATGAAATAGAAGAACAAGAAATCCTCCAAGGATTCCAAGCCCAAAGGAAATTGTTTCCATTGCAAAAATGATGGGGGTATGCATTGCAAACAACAATGTATATCCTGAATGTAGTTCCTTCTAAGTCTATTCCTAATACTCTCTTAGAGTTGTGGAATGGTTGTAAAGCTAGTTTACGATATTTCCGTATATGGGGGTGTCCAGCACATGTGCTAAAGAACAAGACTACTAAGTTGGAACCACGTTCACAGGTCTGCCTATTTGTAGGCTATCCTAAGGAAACTAGGGGTGGATTCTTTTATAGTCAATAAGATAATAAAGTGTTTGTGTAGAAAAATGCTACATTTCTTGAGGAGGACTATATGAGAGAGTTCAAACCTCGAAGTAAAGTGTTACTTGAGGAGTTTCTTACTGGTACGACCAGTACACCATTGTCAAATATTGACAAAGGGATAACATCTTCTACATTTGAAAGTCAGATGCAAGTTTATCAGGATACCATACCACCTAGACGTAGTGGGAGGGTTGAAAGATCACTTGAACGTTATCTAGGAAATGGAGAGGTGTAAGTTGTTGCATCATGTGATGGTATGGATGATCGTTTGACCTATCATAGTGCAATGAAAATATTGATAAAGAGGAATGGCTCAAAGCCATGAACCTCGAGATGGAGTCTATGTACTATAACTTAGTCTAAAAACTTAAAGACCAACCTGATGGAGTAAAACCCATAGGTTGCAAGTGAATCTATAAGAGAAAAGATGGAATAGATGGGTGTAGGCACTGCATTTTTGCATATAAGTCCCTATGATGAGTCTCATTTGGAGACACTACCTTTTAAGTCACGGAGGTCACGGAAAACGGACATCGGAAGGGGAAATTCAGAATAAACAAGGTTCATTATTTTCGTTCGTGCTGCGTTCGTGTATACGTTCGAACGCCAAACAGATTACGGGCGTTCGTGCCGGGTTCGAGGAGGCGTTTGAACGGTGTCGGTAATTCTGGTTTTGCTGCTAGCCTCACATTAAGCCCAATTCGCCCAAGCCTTGGCCCACACGCCCAAGCCCACTTAAAACACATATTTAACACATGGTGAAATCAAACAAATCTAAAAATCACATACCAAATTAAAATAAACATTAAAATCAATCAAATATATTAACTTCCTAACTAAACAAAATCACATACTAAATTAAAAAGATGTCATGCCTAATTAAAATCAATTATAACAAATTAAAGATATTGACTTCCTAATCTAAACCAAATTTGTCCCCCCTCAATCTTTGACTTTCCTTGCTCAACACTAATCAAATCCTTTCCTTGTGAGACAAGGTGAAGCCCAAGCCATTCTCTATATAAACAACCCCTAACCAAGACATGATTCCCGTACCTCATACACACAACTCACACGGAAATCACAGCAATAAACCCTAGAAGTTCACGCATACTACAAAGAAATAACACAAAAATTCTCTTCATCTCCTTCCCCTAATCACCGAAAATCATACCTCCATTTAGCAACCTCGTATCACCGAAAAACAGCCCATACAGCAGCCCAAGAAACACACAAACAGCAGCCCTCCACCAACGAAAATTACAACCAAAAACCGAACTGCAGTAACATAAAAACTGCACTTATAATCCTTGAAATAACCACACAAAACTGCACCAAAAACCCCAAAAACAGCAGCCATGCATGCCAAAACAGTGACCTGAATAGTGAGTGGAAAATACAGAGGAAACAGCAGCAAAACGGAGGCCAAACAGCAGCAAAAGATGGAGAACAACGACTCAAAACAGTAAGACAACGAACGAGAGCAGTGAACCAGTGAACCGGAAGAGTTGCGGAGCATCCACTCTTCCGACGATCGTGTACCGTACATCCGAGAGGTGATTTAAAAGGTTAGACCTGAGGGCACTTTTCTCATTAGTTTATATTCGTCTTTTGATTGTTTATTGAATTCTATTGCATGAGAGTCATTTGTGGATGCATGTTGTGGCTTGAATGAAATGGAAAATGTGTCGCCTCTTGTGGTATATAGGATGGAAACCCAGACATAAATTTCATAGCCGATTCCGAATGGACGGTAGTATGATCTGTACTCGGGATACAACTCCACGTACCACTCGAGTAAACGACACACTCTTTTGTTTTATGTTGCTTCGGTTTATTTATTTTTCGTTATTTGAATTCTGCATGTTACTTGTGTATGTATGATACAATCGAGCGCATGGGGTTTGTAAGTCGGATTAAAGGTCCCTTATTTGGAGGGGTTAAAATCCTTTACCATAATGCTTTGCCGCGCCGGTTGATGTGTGTTCGGTTGGATATAAGATATGTTCAATCGGGCATACTAAGTTTGATATGATTGTCTTTATTTTTGTATGCATGATGTGATCGAGCGCATGGGCTTAGTAAGTGCGATGAAAGGTCCTCTAATTGGAGAGGTTAAAATCCTTTACCATGATGCTTTGCCGTGCCAATTAACGTATATTCGGTTGAATGTAAGATGTGTTCAATCAGGTATATGAAGTCTAAGGTTATTGTCTTTATTTTTATATGCATTGAGATAAGCGCATGAGCTTAGTAAGTACGATGAAAGGTCCTCTAATTGGAGAGGTTAAAATCCATCACCACGATGCTTCACCGCGCTTCGTATTTCGCTATTTGCTTTTTTTATGTATGTATTGCGTCACATTTTGTGCATCAGGTCTGTTCCCGTTCGAACGTGTTTTCGAACGCTATACGAACGCGAACCTTCTGTTTCCCGTTCGAACGCATTTTACAAACGCTACTCGAACGCGCATGCATTTTGTTTCATCAGGTCTGGATCCGTTCGAACGCGTTATTGAACGCTATACGAACGCGAACTTTCTGTTTCCCATTCGAACACGTTTTACAAACGCTACTCGAACACGCATGCATTTTGTATCATCAGGTCTGGTACCGTTCGAACGCGTTATCAAACGCTACACGAACGCGAACCTTCTATTTACCGTTCGAACGTATTTACGAACGCTACACGAACGCGCACACACTGAACTAAGTCTGTCTCATCATATTTCATGCACAACTGCCTTTTAGGTGATCCCCCTTGCATTATGTAGCCAATCATATTATTTCTATTCCTACATTTATCCATTCGATGTGTTCTTGGGATGATATTCAAGCATGATTAGCCTGTTAGCATGTTATTTGGTTAATATATTCATGAGATAGTACTCAAGCATGATTAGGTTGTTCCTAGTTTTCTCTATCATATGATTGAGAATTGTTCGTGAGATTGCCATGTGATGTTGCATGTTGTGATGATTAATTTCATGCATGTGGATTTAGAAGCATTATACTCTTGGAAATAAGTGTTACTTAGGCCTGATTAAATCATTACACAAATCCTTTCGTTACAAGTGACATAAGTAAGGGACCATTCTGAACCCAACGGTTTGAGGTCTTCCCTTGCGAGGGGTGAGTGCGGCCTTAAATCTCATTTTCCCGGTTCACACCGGGTGGCGACTCCATTATTCTCCGGTTTAGTCCCCCGTGGCTACTCCGTACTCCCAACCGGGCCGCGAGCCCGGGACAGCATGCGTCGTCCATTCATGTGTTCCCACAGTCTGGCGACTCCACTGGGGATAGAGAATCGGCCCAAATATTGTCTTGTAATGTTTGGATTTATGTTCTAATTGACGGTTTCTATAGTGGATAAAATGAGGGTTTAATCAAGGGCATCTTGAGGCTAGGTAATGGTTTGGTGTCTTTCTTCATTCACTACCTTCCTAGAAGGAAAAACTGTGAAGGCACCTATATGGCCATCTACCCTTAGCCTATTGTGATGGACTAATTTGGAGGACTCGTTGTTTATTCCTGTCACCAAGCGATAAGAGCCTAAGAGGCTAGGGTACTTAAGAGAGCCTCGCTCCACCCTCCCTCTGGGGAATCTACAACGGGAAATCCATTTGACAGTCAGTCACACACCATAGATCATTGGCACGTACCTTAGTGTATAAAAAGGGTGCGCTCACTTGGTCGCTCGAACCCTTGATTGGGGAGACCTAGTTGTGGGCCATCCTTCGCCGATGAGAGCCTTTGTCTACACTCTTGTGAACCCAGCCATAGACCGGGGTTTATGGTTAAAGTAACAATTATTTCCTTGAGTATGTGCTTGTGGACCATCCTCATTTGGATGCAGTTGGACCATTGTCAGAAATGCAGACTTGCTAGGCCAATTAAACTGGGGTGAGTTCGTACCTTATGACCATTGGGCCCAAAGCTTCTGAAATGTTGATGGGCCATTCTGTAGAAATTATTGTTTTATGTTTGCATTATCTTTCTTTTATGCTTGTGTTTGGGAACATCGACGTTTGGATCCATTTGGACCATTTGTCATGTGATATGGGCTTGTTGGGCCATTTAAACTGGGACAAGAACGTATTTTATGACGATTGAGCCAAAGCTTCTAAGTGTTGATGGGCCACTTTGTTCTTATGTTCGGAACATTACCATTTGGATTTAGTTGGGCTCCTTGCCATGAGATGTGAACTTGTTGGGCCATTTAAACTGGGACGAGTTCACTCCTATGACAGTTTGCCCAGAAGCTTCTAAAATGATAACGGGCCGATTTGTTTGAAAATTTTAGTTGATTTAGTATGTTAATATTTACACATGCATCTCATGCACCCCATGCATACATACATCATGTTAACCCTTATGTGTTCTGAAAGCCATCATAGATTCCCGTTGGGTTAGGGAAAATGGAAGACTCACCAAAATACTGGGAACAGACATGAGTGAATCAGATATTGAGGTATCCCATATGGATCAGTTGGAAAACGGTCTAGCCAAGGTCACTGAACAGTTGCAAGCATTGACTACTGCCATGACAAATATGGATGTGCCCCGTGCTGGGGGAAATTCTGAGAATATGAGGCGTGAGGAGCCTCCGAATGGGTTGGGGGATGATATCCCCACTTTTGATGATGACATGGCAGAGTTTGCAACAGGCAGAGTGATTGGGTCTCAGGCAGAATTTCAGAAGCTTCGGGATCAAGTTGAAACAGTTACCCACAAAATGAGGGGTAAACATGAAGAGTTGTTAGATTATGAGGCAATGACCTTCGGAGACAGCTGCCAGCTTAGTTTAAAATGCCCGACATGGCCAAGTTTAATGGGAATGGAGACCCGAGAGTCCATCTGTAGCAATATGTCTCAGTCATGAGTTCAGTGGGCCTATCACAGCGCCAAGTCCAAAAGATGTTTGGGATGTCACTCGGGGGGGCACCTGTGGTTTGTATCATAGACTTGAGAAGAAGGTTAAGGAAGATTGGAGGGAACTAGCTGATGCTTTTCTGAAGCAGTATGTTACAGACTTAGAGATTGACTTGTCACTCCGTGATTTGGAGAACACTAAACAGAAGCCGAGGAAAGTTTCAAAGAGTATGTGGATCGCTGGAGAGCCAGCTTCTGAAAATGCAGACTCGGCCTTCAGAGAAAGACCAAATTAAGATGATATCAAGGGCACAAAGCCCTCTATTTATGGTAAGCTGAGGAGGATGACCTCCATGATTACTGATTTCCGACAGTTGAGAGAGACTGTTATGGTATTGAAGAAGAGGAGGCTGAAAACAGAAAGATTATGGCCAGAATAGAAGAACTTTTGGGGGGCATTCTGAGACTAAACCCGCTACTGCCGAGGTTGCTGCCATCAAGAACCGGCATGTCTCTAACCTGGGGAAGCCGTTATCTAAGGTTCTTGAGAAGTTGAAGGGATAAGGACTCCTAAAACCCTTAGAGCCTAAACCACTTCCAGATCCTCCTATACCACCAACCTGACCTAAGCCTGTATTGTCACTTCCATCAGAGGGAGGCCACGAACTGACAACTGCACCCGCCTTAGGCATGAATCCAAAACCTCATCGATGCTCACAAAATACCCAACCCAGAGAAAGAACAACCCAACACATATTGGAACCCCCTACCAAATTACCACTCCGTTCCACCACCCACCTACATGATCAACTCTGGATTGCTCGAAACTATTGTCCTCCAAACCCTTAACCACCAAGCTTCTTACATGGAGATATGGGATGATAGTGAAGAACCGTAGGTCAAGAAAGAAGGCAATGCTGCGAATGATGAAGTTGTTCCTCCTATTATGATCTTGCATTTTTAATATAAACATTGATTTAGTCTACATGTTCAAACCATTTTCTTAAATGATAATAAAGACGTTCACTTCGCTGAATCTCTTCTGCAATATGAGTATTTAGAGAAAAGCATCAACCTTTGTACTATGAACACAGGGAATCCTCAGAATAAGAAAACAGAAAAGATGAGATAGCCATTCAGAAATTAGGAAATGGGGTAGTGAGACTGTCATAAGGGAATGAGTTCACCGAGCCGATCAATATGGAAAGAATGAAGCAGTACTTTGCCCGAGGGAGAGAAAACCGAGCAGTCACCAAGAGAATTGGCAGAAGACCTAACCTAACGGTATATAAGAAAACTATGCATGCATGCATACACGTAACATACTTTGCATTCTTTTGTGTTTGTTTTGTTTTGTATTCACAGGTTTTGAAGCAGAAAGAGAGAGAAAGCGGGCAAAGACAAGCCAATCAGAAACAGCGACAGCACTGTAGCAGTCTGGGGGCAAGGCCCATATCAGTACCAGTCTGGGGGCAAGGCCCACATCAGCATCAGTTTCTGCCGGGGATGGCATTCTGGGGGGCAAGGCCCACATCAGTTCAGTATCAGTTCTGCCGGGTATGGCATTCTGGGGGGCGAGGCCCACATCAGTTCAGTATCAGTTCTGCCGGGTATGGCATTCTGGGGGTGAGGCCCACATTGGTTCAGTATTAGTTCTGCCGGGTATAGTACTATGGGACGGGGCCCACATCATTATCAGTAACGGTTTGGAAATTGACCACTCTCATATCAGTAATGGTTCAGAAATGGACCACTCTCTTATCAGCAACGGTTTGGAAATGAACCACTCTCATATCAGTAATGGTTCGGAAATGGACCACTCTCTTATCAGCAACGGTCCGGAAATGAACCACTCTCATATCAGTAATGGTTTGGAAATGGACTATCTCTCATCAGCAACGGTTCGAAAATGGACCACTCTCATATCAGTAACGGTTCGGAAGTGGGCCACTCTCATATCAGTAATGGTTCGGAAATGGACTATCTCTCATCAGCAACGGTTCAGGAAATGGACTATCTCTCATCAGCAATGGTTCGGCATGGACTATCTCTCATCAGCAATGGTTCAGAAATTGACCACTCTCATATCAGGCATGGTTCGGAAATGGACTATCTCTCATCAGCAACGGTTCGAAATGGACCATCATCTCATCTCACCGAAAATGGCACTCCGAAAATGTAGCACGGTTCGGAAATGGACCATTATCACATCTCGCCGAAAAGGGCACTCCGAAAATGGAGCACGGTTCGAAATGGACCATCATCTCATCTCGCTGAAATTGGCACTCTCAAAATGGAGCACGGTTCGGAAATGGACCAAGGAAGGCCTAACCCATCGGAATATGATACATATACATGCATACAGGCATACATATCACATACATGCAATGTTTGTTTTATGTTCGCAGGTTTGTAGCGGCAAAGACCATCTCATCAAATAATGGTTCAAAAATGAGCCACATTCTCGCACAGCACGGTTCGGAAATGGACCGCTACCACAACATATGCCGAAAATGGCGCCCCAAAATGGAGCACACATAGCAGATGCCGAAAATGGCGCCCCAAATTGGAGCACACATAGCAGACGCCGAAAAATGGCACTCCAAAATGGAACACTCACAACAGATGCCGAAAATGGCGCTCCAAAATGGAGCACACACAGTAAACGCAAAAAATGGCACTCCAAAAATGGAGCACCCACAACAGATGCCGAAAATGGCGTTCCAAAATGGAGCACTCACAACAGATGCCGAAAATGGCGTTCCAAAATGGAGCACACACAGCAAAGGCCGAAAATGGCGTTCCAAAATGGAACACACACAGCAAATGCTGGAAATGGCGCTCCAAAATGGAGCACACACGCAAAAGATGCCGAAAATGGCGCTCTAAAAATAGAGCACGGTTCGGGAATGAACCAGGGGTCACAGCTCCTTACCACCAAATCAACTCAACTCAACACATGGTAAGTCAAGTGCCAGCTGGCGAGCCAGGTAAGTGAAAATGCATTGCATAACTTTGATAGGATTGTCACTGTTACACATTACACAAGTCCCATCAAAGTGGGGGCGACTGTAGGCACTGCATATTTACATATAAGTCCCTATGATGAGTCTCATTTGGAGACACTACTGTAGACAACAGAACCTGGGCGACGCTTGCTCTAGGCTCGCGGCCTAGTTGGGAAGTACAGAATAACATGGAGTCGCCACCTGGTGTAAACGGGGATAAAGATTTAAGGCCGCACTCACCCCTCGCAAGGGAAGACCTCAAACCGTTGGGTTCGGAATGGTCCCTTACTTATGTCACTTGTGATGATATAATTTGTGCAATGAATCAACCGAGTCTACTCAATAATCATGCTCAATGGTACTTAGATCTAACATGCTTTCATCCAAATAAACTCCACGCGATGTAACACAACGAGCATATTGAAACCATTAACCCAAAGTAAACAAGTAACTAATTAAACATAAACATAAACTAAACGAAACATCATGCATAAAGAATGAAGAAAACAACATGCCTAAATAACACAATCATGCTTTGAAAATTAAATAACAAGACTAAATTAAATCATGCTTGAGGAAGGAGAGCCAGAGGCTAGATTAGGGTTTGTTATTTTCTGTTTGTTCTGCCGGAGAGTGAGGAAGGAGAGAGAGGTTAGCTAATCAAGAGAGGGTGGTGGGTTTGTTTTGTTGAAGCTATAGAGAAGAGAGAGGGTGCAGGGCTGTGTGAAAGGTTACCTGTTAGGCGTAAGGCTTTTAGGGTTTATTATTTGGTGCATGGTCAGGCCGTGGAGAGTGAGCATTAGGGAGAATGAGTGAAAGAGCGTGGATCGTTTGAAGGCTGAGGGCTGCTGTTTGAACACCAAAGGGCTTCGTGGCTGATTATGGCTTCGGTTTATGGTCAGCAGGTGCGTGAGAAGGCAGGCTGAAGGGGGTTGTGGCAGGCTGCTGTTGTGACGTGAAGATGTTATATGTTAAGGTGCGTGAATGGCAGTTTGTCTGTGCTGCTGCAGCGTGTTCAGTGGGTGAGGAATGTAGCTAGGGTTCTGCCGTGAGCTATTGTGAGGAAGGAGAATACTTAGGGTTTGTCTAGGGTTTCTGCCGAGAGGTCAGGGGCGTGAAGAAAGAAGAAGCCTTAGGGTTTTTCTCTCTGTGAAGGACTGCCGAGTGTTAGTTGTGTTGGCCACTATATGAAGAATCCGAGCGACAGAGAGAGCTGAGTGTGGGCGTGTGAAGATTAGTTTAGGGTTTCATTGTTTTTGTTGTGTTGAGAGTATGTAGAGATGAGGAAGGAGAGGCAGTGTTTAGGTCATTTAGTTGGTTTTTGTTCGGTGAGAAGCTTGATGAGTGCCTGGATTAGGGTTGTGAAGGCAGTGCGTGCGTGAAGGATGATGGCTGAGGGCTGCAGTTTGTGCTTTGTTTATTTGGTCAAGGGGTATATTTTGGCTTGTTGTGGTGAGCGGCCGTGGCTGAGAGAGATGAGGTGTGAGTGCAAAGTGAAGGTAGGTTTGTTCGTGGTGTCTTAGTGTGAGGGCTGTGATGCCGTGGCCTGTGTGCCTTATTGTCGGTAATGTGTAGGGTTTTTTGAGCTTGTTTGTGAGGGTGATGAGCTTGAGTCTTAGGGTTTCTGGTTTTTGGGGATCTGCCGTGGAGATTAGAGGTGGAAGAAGAGGACCTAGGGTTTGTTTAGGTTATGTTATATAGTGAGAGGGTGTTGGGTTTGCATGGTGGTTTATTTAGGAAATAAATCAATTAAAATTATGTGTATTTGATTGGAATATTTTAGGCAATAATATCTTTATTTTTGGTGATTGATTTGTTTAATTTGGTTTGTGATTTTTAGATTAAGAATTAAATTTAATTAATTGGTTATTTAATTTAATTTAATTTGATTTTAGTTTAATTGATTTCATTTGATTTTAGTTTAATTTGTGTTTAATTTAATTGGTTTTAATTTACTTAGATTTAATTTAAATTTAATTTGTGATATATATTTTAAATGTTTTAATTATCTTTGGATGTGACTTAATGGGCTTGGGTTAAGGTTAAGTTTTAAAACGGAGATCCAACAGCGAACCCGAAGCTAAATACGTGAACTAAATCCAACAAAACGTCAATTCTTGACGCTTCCCTTCCGACGACCGTTTCCCGCGACTTCCACGACTTAAGAGATAGTTGTCTCCAAATAAGACTCCTCATCGGGTTTCACATGCAAAAATGCAATGCCTACAGTCGCCCTCACTTTGATGGGACTTGTGCAGTGTGTGACTTTGAACAATCCTATCAAAGTTATGCAATGCATTTTTACTTACCTGGCGCGCCAGCTGCCACCTGACTTGCCTGCTGCTCCGCCGAGCTGATGATGCAGTGGACCTCGATCCTGGGACGCATCCCAATAACTACAACCGACAACGGGGGCCTCGACCCTGGGACGCATCCCAATACCGCTGACAAAATGGGCCTCGGCCCGGGGACGCATCCCCAAAAATGATGCAGTGGGTCCACGACCCTGGAACGCATTCCAATAACTGCAACCGACAACGGGGGCCTCGACCCTGGGACGCATCCCAATACCGCTGACAAAGTGGGCCTCGACTCGGGGACGCATCCCCAAAAACAAAGATGCAGTGGGTCCACGACCCTGGGACGCATCCCAATAACTGCAACCGACAACGGGGGCCTCGACCCTGAGACGCATCCCAATACCGCTGACAAAGTGGGCCTCGACCCGGGGACGCATCCCCAAACTGGAATATACTTACGATGATGTGGGTCTCAACCCTGGGACGCATCCCCAAATTGCTGAAGATGATGATGTGGGTCTCAACCCTGGGACTTATCACCGAAACTGATACTGTAATGGATGTGGGCCTCGACCTTGGGACTCATCCCCAAAACTGATACTGATATCGACGTGGGTCTTGATCTTGGGACTCATCCCCGAAACTGATGTTGATGCTGACATGGGCCTCGACCCTGGGACTCATCCCCAAAACTGATACTAATGCTGGCTTTGTTCCTGAATTGTATTGAACGTGGGCTCCCCCTGACTGTAATGAATGTGGGCTTTATTCCCCAACTGAACTGAATGCAGGCTTTGTTCCTGAACTGTTGATTGTGGAGTTCGATCTTTGGACGCATCCCAATAACTGTAACTGACAAGGGGCACCTCGACCCTGGGCACCCCGACCCAATACCGCTGACAATAGAGACCTCGCCCTCAATATGATGATGTAGTGGGCACTTCGACCCTATGACGCATCCCGAAACTACAACCGACAACGGGGGCACATCGACCCTGGGCACCTCGACCCAACACCGCTGACAATAGGGACCTCGCCCTCAAGCTGATGATGATGTAGTGGGCACCTCGAACTGGGACCGACGCATCCCGGAACTACAACCGACAACGAGGGCACCTCGACCCTGGGCACCTCGACCCAATACCGCTGACAATAGGGACCTCGCCCTCAATATGATGATGATGTAGTGGGCACCTCGACCCAGAACTACAACCGACAACAGGGGCACCTCGACCCTGGGCACCTCGACCCAACACCGCCGACAATAGGGACCTCGCCCTCGAACTGATAATGATGTGGGCCTTGCCCCTGAACTGATATTGACGTGGGCCTCGCCCCTAAACTGATCTGACGTGGGCCTCGCCCCAGACTGATGTGGGCCTCGCCCCAGACTATACTGATGTGGGCCTCGCCCCAAACTGATACTAATGTGGGCCTCGCCCTCAACTAATCTGACGTGGGCCTCGCCCCAGACTGATACTGATATGGGCCTCGCCCTCAAACTGATACTGATATGGGCCTCGCCCCTATATTGATACTGATATGGGCCTCGCCCCAAACTGATACTGATATGATGGTGGTCCATTCTCGAACCGTGTTCCATTCTCGGAGTACCATTCCTGGCTTGTTCATTCTCGAACTTTGATTGCCATTCTCGGCTGAACTGATGCTGATGTCGGTGTGATGAGGTCCATTCCCGAACCATCACCGTGATGTGGTGGGTGAAGTCCATTCCCGAACTGCCACCGTGCTGTGGTCCATTCCCGAACCGATCTCCATTCTCGGAGTGTTGCTGTGATATGATGTGATGAAGTCCATTCCCGAACTGTCACCGCTGTGGTCCATTCCTGAACCGATCTCTATTCCTGGAGTGCCATTCCCGATGTGCCCTTCTCGGCGTGCTCATTCCCGAGCTGTCTATTCTTGGACTGTCCATTCTCGGACCAAAATCTCCATTCTCGGAGTGTCATTCCCGGCTGAAACTGATACTGCAATAATGTGTTCCTCGCCCCCCAGAATGCCATTCCCGGCAGAAACTAAAACTGATGTAATATGGGCCTCGCCCCCTGGATGCCATTCTCGGCAGAAACTGATCTGAACTGATGTGGGCCCCGCCCCCAGGCTGCCATACCCAACTGATACTAATCCGGAACTGATATGGGCCCCATCCTCTGAACGCCATACCCGGCAAATACTGATACTGAACCGATGTGGGCTCCACCCCCAGAATGCCATACCCGGCTGATACTGATCATGAACTGATGTGGGCCTCGCCCTCAGAATGCCATACCGGCAGAGCTGATACTGAACCAATGTGGGCCTCGTCCCCAAGGTGATATGGGCCTCGCCCTCGAACTGATACTAAACTGATGGTGGTTCATTCCCGAACTGTTACTGTGAGGTGGTCCATCCTCGGACCATTACTGAGATGTGGTCCATTCTCGACTTGTTCATTCTCGAACTCTGATTGCCCTTCTTGGCTTGTCCATTCTCGAACTCTGATCCATTCTCGGATTTATTCCAAAACTCTGACGATGTGGGCCTCGACCCTGGGACTCATCCCCAAACTGAAACTGATATGGGCTTCAACCCTGGGACTCATCCCCAAAACTACTACTCATATGTTGCTGATTCTGGTTGGCTTGTCTTTGCCGCTTTCTCTTTTCTTCTTTGAAACCTGTGAATACAAAACAAAACAAACACAAAAAAAGAATGCAAAAATATGTTACGTGTATGCATGCATGCATGAATGAATTTCCTATTCCGATGGGTTAGGTCTTCCCTCAGTTCTCCAAGTGATTGCTCAGTCTTCTCTCTGGTCTCATCCCTCAATTTCTTGTTATGTCCCGGATTCACGAGGTGGTAGACTTGGTCGCCCCCAGTCTTGGTTTAGCTTTCTGCTTTCTACTGTTTGCACTTGGTCAAGATGAACCACATGGTGGGGCCTTCCATATCATCATACTATATCACATGCTACGAAATAGTCCCAATAGTTATACATATTATCGTCCTCAAGGAATGCCCAGTAATGAAACCAGAAAACCTTCAAAACATTCGAAGCAACTCAAATCCAAGTCTTTGAAAAAATGATCTATGCCAGACTCAAAGTGTGTGTGTGCAAAGGTTCTTTCACAGCTTAATCCTTAAGTAAGCTAACTCGATGATTTCGTTTCAAAAATAGGGATCGGTGGGTCAAACCAACCTAGATGTCTCAATTATTTTCCGCAATTGCTTTTCCATGCTCAATGTAGTATGGTTTATCTTTCTTTTCCTTTGTCTCTCATTTTTTCTTTTCATTTTGAACTTCATTTTTTCTCTTTTTGAACTTTTTTTTTTCTTTTTTTTTTCTTTTCTCTTTTTTTCAACACACCTACCCTTTAAGGTAGCATTTCTCCTCATGGTGGTCCTAATACTCGCCCATGGGTAGCTTCACGCTTATCGGTTATAGGTGGTTCAAAATTTTTTCCTTAGAGACTTTTCTTTTATTTTAAACCATACCACACATCATAACATAAGCAAATCAAGATAGACATTTAGGCAAACGGTCATTCACAGACCCACAATTTCTTCGACTAGTCACTTTGCTAACTACTCAGGTTTTCACTGCTAAGAACCATAATCAAGTGCTTATGAGTCTAACATAGATCAATTAATCAAAGCATCAGATAAAAGCACGTCAAGGGTTTATCGTTTCTTAGTTTCACTTTAAAGTAATCAATTTTATCATCGGACTTATGTCTAGCTATCAATGACTAAAAACAAACAATTTTTTCTCTCTTTTTTTTCTTTTCTCTTTTTTTTCTTCTTTTTCACTTTTTTTTTTTTCTTTTTTTTTCTTTTTCTCTCTTTTTTTTTTCTCTTTTTTTTGAAGGCCCCCCAATGGTCTTTCTATCCTTGCCGTAAGGTTTTCTGTTTCTCAATTTCCTTTCCCTCGCTATCCATATTTGCTAAACTCTTCTGTGACAATTCTTCTTTATCTCTAACCCAACGGATATCTATGATGGCTTTTAAGACACAGAGGGTTAACATGATACATGTATGCATGAGATGCGTGCGATGTATGAGATTTAATATGCATGTGGTTATCAAAAGCATAAAGGGGCAACTTCTATAGGATATACAACTATCGTTCTCATGCGGGTTTATGACAATGCCTTTGATTGAACTCCCTCAACCCACTATAGAAACGGTCAACTAATGCACAAATCATACACATCACAAGACATGATTTCGGGGCCAATTCTCTTATCCCCAGTGGAGTCGCCAGACTGTAGACAACAGAACCTGGGCGACGCTTGCTCTAGGCTCGCGGCCTAGTTGGGAAGTACAGAATAACATGGAGTCGCCACCCGGTGTGAACTGGGATAAAGATTTAAGGCCGCACTCACCCCTCGCAAGGGAAGACCTCAAACCGTTGGGTTCGGAATGGTCCCTTACTTATGTCACTTGTGATGATATAATTTGTGCAATGAATCAACCGAGTCTACTCAATAATCATGCTCAATGGTACTTAGATCTAACATGCTTTCATCCAAATAACTCCACGCGATGTAACACAACGAGCGTATTAAACCATTAAACCAAAGTAAACAAGTAACTAATTAAACATAAACATAAACTAAACGAAACATCATGCATAAAGAATGAAGAAACAACATGCCTAAATAACACAATCATGCTTTGAAAATTAAATAACAAGACTAAATTAAATCATGCTTAAAAAATAAATAAACGGCCTAGAAACTATAACATGCTTAAATACAAATTTTGGATGAGACGAAATACGTGTCTCTTAAGTGGTACGTGGCGTTGTATCCCGAGTACAAACCGCACTACCGTCCATTCGGATTCGGCTACGGAATTTACGTCCGGGTTTCCATCCTATATACCACAAAAGAGAACACATATTCCGCTCATTCAACAATCACATCATGCCACAAACGACTCTCATACGATAATATTTCTAAGATAAATAAAATAAACGAAAGATAATAAATAAAAGGGTGCCCTCAGGTCTAACCTCTTTTGTCGTCTCACGAAATGGCGTTACACGTCCGTTGGAAGGGTGGATGATCCGCAACTCTTCCGGTTCAATAACTCAACATCTTTCCTTGCTGTTTTGTTGTTCGGACTACTGTTTTCACCCCGTTTCACTGTTGTTTCTTCGCTGATTTTTTTGTCACTGTTTTGGTAATTTAGGGGACTATTTTGTGGGTTATTTGGACTGGTTTGAGCTGCTGTTTCATGCGGTTTTAAGGCTAAGGACTGGGCAGTTTGTTGTGCAGTTTCAGGGTGTTTCCTGGACAGTTTAAAGGGCTATTTGTGCGGTAATTTTCTGGCAGGGCAGTGGGCTATGTCTCGGCAATTTGAGGGACTGAACAGGGAGCAGTTTAGGCGTGATTTATTGGCAGGTTTGTGGCTGTGTTTCAGAGGGATTTGCGTGCAGGTCAGTGGCTGGTTTCAGAGGGATTTGCGTGGCTATTTGGCGTCTGGTTTGTTGAAAGGAGAGGCAGGTGGCGTGTAGGCGAGGGCTTTTGACCATTAATTACGTGGTGGCAGGTGCGGCATTGTGGAGGCTTTGATGATTAATTGCGTTGGAAGGCTGTGTGGCAGGCTAAGCGTGAGGCTTTTGGGATGGGCGTGTTGAAGCGGTGAGGTGTGGTTAAAAGGGGCTGGTATACGTGCTGTGCATGGAGAAGATGAGTACGTGGCTTTGTTTTTTTGATTTCGTTGAAGGCAGTGGGTGTGTGGCTGTGTTTGTAGGCAGTTTGGGCAATGGTGTGGCGTCGAGCAGGCTGGTTTGTGAGTGGGTGAGGTGGCTGATTTGTGCAGTTTGTGAGTGGATCAAAGGCTTGTGAAGGCTTACGTGAGGGAGGCGGCAATGTTTGTTGCTGGTTCAAGTGGAGAGATGGAGGCGTGAAGAAGGTCCTCTGAAGGAGAGTGCCGAGAGAGACGATAGAGAGTCTAGGGTTTCTTATTATTTTTTTGATTGTGCCGTGAATCTTGTCGATGGAGGAGAGCCAGAGGCTAGATTAGGGTTTGTTATTTTTCTGTTTTGTTCTGCCGGGAGAGTGAGGAAGGAGAGAGAGGTTAGCTAATCAAGAGAGGGTGGTGGCGTGTTTTTGTTGAAGCTATAGAGAAGAGAGGGTGCAGGGCTGTGAAAGGTTACCTGTTAGGCGTAAGGCTTTTAGGGTTTTATTATTTGGTGCATGGTCAGGCCGTGGAGAGTGAGCATTAGGGAGAATGAGTGAAAGAGCGTGGATCGTTTGAAGGCTGAGGGCTGCTGTTTGAACACCAAAGGGCTTCGTGGCTGATTATGGCTTCGGTTTATGGTCAGCAGGTGCGTGAGAAGGCAGGCTGAAGGGCGTGTGGCAGGCTGTGACGTGAAGATGTTATATGTTAAGGTGCGTGAAGGGCAGTTTGTCTGTGCTGCTGCAGCGTGTTCAGTGGGTGAGGAATGTGAAGCTAGGGTTCTGCCGTGAGCTATGTGTGAGGAAGGAGAATACTTAGGGTTTGTCTAGGGTTTCTGCCGAGAGGTCAGTGGCGTGAAGAAAGAAGAAGCCTTAGGGTTTTTCTCTCTGTGAAGGACTGCCGAGTGTTTAGTTGTGTTGGCCACTATATGAAGAATCCGAGCGAGAGAGAGAGCTGAGTGTGGGCGTGAAGATTAGTTTAGGGTTTCATTGTTTTTGTTGTGGTTGAGAGTATGTAGAGATGAGGAAGGAGAGGCAGTGTTTAGGTCATTTAGTTTGTTTGTTGTTCGGTGAGAAGCTTGATGAGTGCCTGGATTAGGGTTGTGAAGGCAGGTGCGTGAAGGATGATGGCTGAGGGCTGCAGTTTGTGCTTTGTTTATTTGGTCAAGGGGTATATTTTGGCTTGTTGTGGTGAGCGGCCGTGGCTGAGAGAGATGAGGTGTGAGTGCAAAGTGAAGGTAGGTTTGTTCGTGGTGTCTTAGTGTGAGGGCTGTGATGCCGTGGCCTGTGTGCCTTATTGTCGGCAATGTGTAGGGTTTTTTGAGCTTGTTTGTGAGGGTGATGACCGTGAGTCTTAGGGTTTCTGGTTTTTGGGGATCTGCCGTGGAGATTAGAGGTGGAAGAAGAGGACCTAGGGTTTGTTTAGGTTGTGTTTATATAGTGAGAGGGTGTTGGGTTTGCATGGTTTTATTTAGGAAATAAATCAATTAAAATTATGTGTATTTGATTGGAATATTTTAGGCAATAATATCTTTTTTTTGGTGATTGATTTGTTTAATTTGGTTTGTGATTTTTAGATTAAGAATTAAATTTAATTAATTGGTTATTTAATTTAATTTAATTTGATTTTAGTTAATTGATTTCATTTGATTTTAGTTTAATTTGTGTTTAATTTAATTGGTTTTAATTTACTTAGATTTAATTTAAATTTAATTTGTGATATATATTTTAAATGTTTTAATTATCTTTGGATGTGACTTAATGGGCTTGGGTTAAGGTTAAGTTTTAAAACGGAGATCCAACAGCGAACCCGAAGCTAAATACGTGAACTAAATCCAACAAAACGTCAATTCTTGACGCTTCCCTTCCGACGACCATTTCTCGCGACTTCCACGACTTAAGAGATAGTTGTCTCCAAATAAGACTCCTCATCGGGTTTCACATGCAAAAATGCAATGCCTACAACTACCTTTTAAGTCACAGAAAACGGACATCGGAAGGGGAAATTAAGAATAAACAAGGTTCACTATTTTCATTCGTGCTGCGTTCGTGTATACGTTCGAACGCCAAACAGATTACGGGCGTTCGTGCCGGGTTCGAGGAGGCGTTCGAACGGTGTCGGTAATTCTGGTTTTGCTGCTAGCCTCACATTAAGCCCAATTCGCCCAAGCCTTGGCCCACACGCCCAAGCCCACTTAAAACACATATTTAACACATGGTGAAATCAAAACAAATCTAAAAATCACATACCAAATTAAAATAAACATTAAAATCAATCAAATTTATTAACTTCCTAACTAAACAAAATCACGTACTAAATTAAAAAGATGTCATGCCTAATTAAAATCAATTATAACAAATTAAGATATTGACTTCCTAATCTAAACCAAATTTGTCCCCCCTCAATCTTTGACTTTCCTGCTCAACACTAAATCAAATCCCTTCCTTGTGGGACAAGGTGAAGCCCTAGCCATTCTCTATATAAATAAACCCTAACCAAGACATGATTCCCGTAGCTCATACACACAACTCACACGAAAATTACAGCAAGAAACCCTAAAAGTTCACGCATACTACAAAGAAATAACACAAAAATTCTCTTCATCTCCTTCCCCTAATCACCGAAAATCATACCTCCATTTAGCAACCTCGTATCACCGAAAAACAGCCCATACAGCAGCCCTAAAAACACACAAACAGCAGCCCTCCACCACCGAAAATTACAACCAAAAACCGAACTGCAGTAACATAAAAACTGCACTTATAATCCTTGAAATAACCACACAAAACTGCACCAAAAACCCCAAAAACAGCAGCCATGCACGCCAAAACAGTGACCTGAACAGTGAGTGGAAAATAAAGAGGAAACAGCAGCAAAACGGAGGCCAAACAGCAGCAAAAGATGGAGAACGACGACTCAAAACAGTAAGACAACAAACGAGAGCAGTGAACCAGTGAACCGGAAGAGTTGCGGAGCATCCACCCTTCCGACGATCGTGTACCGTATATTCGAGAGGTGATTTAAAAGGTTAGACCTGAGGGATCTTTTCTCATTAGTTTATATTCGTCCTTTGATTGTTTATTGAATTCTATTTGCCTGAGAGTCGTTTGTGGATGCATGTTGTGGATTGAATGAAATGGAAAATGTGTCGCCTCTTGTGGTATATAGGATGGAAACCCGGACATAAATTTCATAGCCAATTCTGAATAGATGGTAGTATGATCTGTACTCGGGATACAACTCCACGTACCACTCGAGCAAACGGCACACTCTTTTGTTTTATGTTGCTTCGGTTTATTTATTTTTCGTTATTTGAATTCTGCATGTTACTTGTGTATGTATGATACAATCGAGCGCATGGGCTTAGTAAGTCGGATTAAAGGTCCCTTATTTGGAGGGGTTAAAATCCTTTACCACAATGCTTTGCCGCACCGGTTGATGTGTGTTCGGTTGGATATAAGATATGTTCAATCGGTCATACTAAGTTTGATATGATTGTCTTTATTTTTATATGCATGATGTGATCGAGCACATTGGCTTATTAAGTGCGATGAAAGGTCCTCTAATTGGAGAGGTTAAAATCCTTTACCATGATGCTTTGCCGCGCCGATTAAAGTATATTCGGTTGAATGTAAGATGTGTTCAATCAGGTATATGAAGTCTAAGGTTATTGTCTTTATTTTTATATGCATTGAGATAAGCGCATGGGCTTAGTAAGTGCGATGAAAGGTCCTCTAATTAGAGAGGTTAAAATCCTTCGCCACGATGCTTCACCGCGCTTCGTATTTCGCTATTTGCTTTTTTTATGTATGTATTGCGTCACATTTTGTGCATCAGGTCTGTTCCCGTTCGAACGCATTTTCGAACGCTATACGAACGCAAACCTTCTGTTTCCCATTCGAACGTATTTTACAAACGCTACTCGAACGCGCATGCATTTTGTTTCATCTGGTCTAGATCCGTTCCAACACGTTATCGAACGATATACGAACGCGAACCTTCTGTTTCCTGTTCGAACGCGTTTTACAAACGCTACTCGAACGCGCATGTATTTTGTATCATCAGGTCTGGTACCGTTCGAACGTGTTATCAAACGCTACACGAACGCGAACCTTCTATTTACCGTTCGAACGCATTTACGAACGCTACACGAACGCGCACACACTGAACTAAGTCTGTCTCATCATATTTCATGCACAAATGCCTTTTAGGTGATCCCCCTTGCATTATGTAGCCAATCATATTATTTGTATTCCTGCATTTATCCATTCGATGTGTTCTTGGATGATATTCAAGCATGATTAGGCTGTTAGCATGTTATTTGGTTAATATATTCATGAGATAGTACTCAAGCATGATTAGGTTGTTCCTAGTTTTCCCTATCATATGATTGAGAAATGTTCGTGAGATTGCCATGTGATGTTGCATGTTGTGATGATTAATTTCATGCATGTGGATTTAGAAGCATGATACTCTTGGAAATAAGTGTTACTTAGGCCTGATTAAATTATTACACAAATCCTTTCTTTACAAGTGACATAAGTAAAGGACCATTCTGAACCCAACGGTTTGAGGTCTTCCCTTGCGAGGGGTGAGTGCGGCCTTAATTCTCATTTTCCCGGTTCACACCGGTGGTGACTCCATTATTCTCCGGTTTAGTCCCCCGTGGCTACTCCGTACTCCCAACCGGGCCGTGAGACCGGGACAACATGCGTCGTCCAGTTCATGTGTTCCCACAATGGGAAAGTACAGACTTTCAAGGCAAGGCTAGTGGCAAAGGGTTATACTCAAAAGGAGGGAGTTGGCTATGAAGAAACTTTCTCGCCAGTAGTCATGCTAAAATCCATCATGATTCTTCTTTCCATTGCCGCATATTATGACTATGAGATTTGGCAAATGGACGTCAAGACTGCTTTTTTGAATGATAATCTTGATGAGAGTATCTATATGGTACAATCAAAGAGGTTCATTACCGAAGGTCAAGAGTAAAAAGTTTACAAGTTGCAAAGGTCCATTTATGGACTTAAGTAAACATCTAGATCTTGGAACATAAGGTTTGATACTACGATCAAGTCTTATAACTTTGAGCAGAACATCGATGAGCCTTATGACTACAATAGCATCATTGATGGTAAAGTGATTTTCCTTGTGTTATATGTTGATGATATTTTACTCATTGGGAATGATGTAAAGATATTATTGGACGTGAAAATATGGCTAGCTAACCAATTCCTAATGAAAAATTTGGGAGATGTAAGTTATGTACTTGGGATCCAGATCATTCGGGATCGCAAGAAACGACTGTTAGTAATGTCTCAAACATCCTATATTGATAAGATTCTTGTGCGATTTGGTATGCAGAATTCCAAGAAAAGTAATTTACCTTTCAGGCATGGAATTCATTCGTCTAAGGAACAGTCTCCTAAGACACCTCAAGCAGTTGAGGATATGAGACATATACCAGATACTTTAGTAGTTGGAAGTCTTATGTATGCTATGTTATACACGAGAACGAACATCTATTTTGCAGTGGGAGTAGTTAGTGGGTTTCAATCCAACCTAGGATTAGATCATTGGGTAGCAGTGTAACATATTCCCATGTATCTTCGGAGAACCAGAAATTATATGCATGTATATACAATTCGGGATAAGATTATGAGAGGATATACTGACTCTGATTTTCAGACGAATGTTGATTCTAGGAAATCAACATCTGGATCAGTGTTCACCCTAAGTGGTTGGGATATAGTATGGAGGAGCATAAAGAAATCTTGTATTGCTGACTCCATCATGGAGGCTGAATATGTAGCAGCTAAGGAAGTACTCTGGCTCCGTAAGTTCTTGGCAGATCTGGAAGTTGTTCCAGATATGGATAAACCACTCACACTTTATTGCGATAATAGTGGTGCAGTGGTAAACTCCAAAGAACCAAGAGGCCACAATAGGGGTAAGCATATTGAGAGGAAATATCACCTCATCAGGGAGATAGTGTAGAGATGAGATGTCACTGTCACGCAAATTCCATCTACAGATAACCTGGCTGATCCGTTTACAAAGACCTTATCAGCTAAAGTGTTTGAAGGTCACCTAAAGGGTTTAGGAAAACATGACATGTCCCATTTGCTCTAGTCCAACGGGGAGATTGTTGGGATGTATGCCCTAGAGCTGCATGTAATGTAAACGATTTTATATGTTTTGAAATAAAATGATGCATTATTCATTTATCAAAGTGTTTGTTTAATTTTCGCATATTATAAATTATCTAGAATACCCGAGATTAGTTATGTGCCTTCAGACTTAGTGTATGAGTGTCATACACAAGAGGATTTAAGTCTGAAGTTAGTAATCTTAAATAGTCCACAGAGAGCAAAAAAAGTGGGTACTTTGTTTGTGGTTTATCTATAGCTGCGGTATATTCTATATTTGTATAGTGACCTTAATCCGGGATTGTCCATGTAGAGACATGAGAATGGATGCACCTTGTATGATGTGATCATATAGGACTGGACTAAGATGGAAATGACATTCTTATAATATCCATTAAACAAAGAAAGTCATTTCGATCTACTAGATGGTCATATATGGATTGATCTTAATCCTAAATGTACTACGAACTCCTGCATGGCAGGCTATGTCCTTTGATTTACAAATGTGAGGTTGGTGTAGCAGTCCCGACCAATAGCTACGTACTTTGGGGGCATGGTCTGTTTTATAGTTGGGAATGTTTTACGTAGATATGAAGTTCACTCATTCTTGTGAGAAGTATAGGAGTAACTTCCTTAAGGGTTGATTCGGTACTTGAACAGTTTGAGCGCTCAAGTCTTTCTATTACGAATATAAAGATTAAAATTCATGATGGTTATGAATAAATCGTTTATTAGAGAATCAATGGTACTTAAGGTATAAATAATTATAGGGGTATAACAGACATTATGACCCGACTCTAATTACGAGATACTCGTGAAAGGTCAATTCCTATGTAGTGACTATATCGATGGACACTGACTTGGTTCGGCTTAATATATCATCTGCGGCAATGAGAGTGCAACTTCAGATTTTTAGTGGAATAACCCGGAGTTAATAATTCAGAAAATTTAATTAAGAGCTTAATTAATATTTCGAGATTACTGGAGCTTGGAACCGTAGGTCCATTTGGTCCTTGTGCTAGCTCGATATACTATAGTGGATTTAGTATAATTGTATATTCCAATTATATACTCACAAAGGTATAAATATTATTAATATGATTAATAATATTATTTTATCACACTTGAAACTTTATATTAAAAGTTAATATATGATTTTATTAAATTATTATATTTAAACACATGTTATTTAATTACATTAGATATAATTAAATGAAAGGCTAAAGTTGTAATTTCTAATTATTAGGTTTTGGAAACCCTTGATTTAATTTTGGAAGTTACAAATCTATAATGGCATTAATCTCTTTGTTTTTGTAACATCTTTGGCTTTATAGAGAGTCAATTTTTTTTGTTACAAAAATTAAAGAAAAAAATAAAATTAATCCTTATTTGATAAGGCTTGGCCGAAAATTCAATGGAAAAAAAATAGGAATGGTTTTGTGATTTTTGGAAATTACAAACATAGATATAAAAAGAAAAAATTGTTTTTTCTTTGGTAGAGATTTCATTCTTGAACCCTAGCCATCTTTCATCTTCTTCTTCATCCTCTCAAAAGTTGAGAAAAATAAAACTAAAGAAAAAGAAGAAAAAAAAAACATAAGTGTGATTTAATATCTAAATAGTTTATGGACTAATATTGTGAGTCTTGCCCACACAAGTTTCTGTTGGTAACGAGATATAGTTCGGAAGACTTTTGGTGTCGAACAAATATTCATCTTCATCTTATTCTTGTATGTACTCAGCAGTGAGACTTTATTTTGCTCACTGCCGCCTCTTTACTTGGTGAAACAGAACTCGATTTGGTTTTGTTTTAATCCAGTTTTTTTTGGGAAAATTTTGTGATGTTTTGGGGCTATTTTCAAGTGAAAAATCAGAACTGAAACACAGCCATTGTCCGTACATTTCAGGGGCTATTTCGGCAGTGCACAGTGAGCATATTGGATCCAAAACAGTCCAATTTTTGTCCGGCTATTCGGGGACTGATTGTTGGACAATTATGACCCATAGCATCACTATTTGTACATAACATGGTGTTGTTTTACAAATTAACTATGTGACAAATGAAATTGCTCTTTTATCATTTGTAATTGGATTACTGGGATATATATATATAAATGATAAAAGTCCATATGATTAGTACCAGATTAATAAGATATGAGACAATATTAATCCACGTAAGGTTTAATCATTAAATATCCCTAGTCGTAGTATTATCGAGACTGGACATCGATAATGCGACATAGACTAGTATTACACTTGTGCATGTTATGGAAGTGTAACGACATAGTTCTCATATATTTGGGTATTGGATACCAATGCAAGTGTAATAGGAGGTTCTGTTTACCGATGGTATAGAAACAGCTTCGCTCTGGATAGATCCATCGGAATCCCATTGGTAGTATGACTATGTGTCTATGGGAATCCGAATCAGGGTAGGTGTATTTGGTCTTAACCTGAGACTTGCATCACTAATACTTGCGACAATTAGTATACTTTAGTTTTGGATGTCCTGGGCTTTAACAGGTTCTGTGTACGCCTCTTCTGGGAATACTGAGAATTGTAGTGTATTGGGTGTGATGTCAAGATGGAAGTATCGCTTCAGTCATATGGAGATGATGATCACGTAGGATGCGGAACTAGTACTCTTAAGGACTGCAATCATCGGGATAATATTACTAGGTCATGATTATCCGATTATAGAGACTAGTTACCAGAGATCCGATATATGCTTCGTATGGGGTAGACATAATTCCAGCCCTAGGCCTAGCATGTGATATTGATATTGGATCGTTATACGCAATACTACATATACTACGCCTGACAAAGATTATATATTCCTTAAAAGAATATTTATGGAGAATTGGGTAGGCATGGCGCTTTGCTAGAAGCCAACCATGTCTTTTAAATCGGTAAGAACGTGGTACGAGGTACGCATGTGCTTGGATTGTCCGACGATCGGATTTACTGCCAACATATCCAGGGATCTCATGGATCGCTTCCTGAAGATTCATCGATGACGTATGACTCGAACAAAATTAATCTGGGATTAATTTTGAGAGAGAGAAAATTAATCTAGGATTTATGCAAGAATTTATCTGGGATAAAATTCAAATAGAAGAGAGAGAACAATTAATTTGGAATTAATCGATTAAAATAATATATTCGATATATTAAATGAAATTAGATTTCAGAGGAGAATTAAAATTGGATTTTAATTCGGGCGAACGAATTAATTTAGAATTAATTCGTAAACGACTTTAATTTTTAATTAACGTCATGACGAAAAATTCGTTAATTCGGAATTAACGAACCCGAGCTCGGAATGTGTTTTGCGGGCCCACTCGGATTTTGAATTAAAGTGGGGCCCACATCAAGTCACATCACTAGTCAATCTCATCACTTTTTTTATAATGGAAGTTGTTGGTTGGTTATGACTTGTAAAACAGATTTCCTTATTTTATTTTGAAAGGTGAGTGACCTTCACCAACTTTGAGATTTGGTATATGGTTTTTGAATTTTTGGAAAATCAAATCACTTTCACATTTTTTCTCTTTTTGCCTCAAAAGCGTGAACCTCACTTCCCTCTCCTCTCATCACTTTGCCGTGAGTTGCTTCTTTCCAAAGGGTAAGATTTTGTTGCAATTTCTTCCATTGCTAGCACATAAAGAAGTCTACAAAGGTGATAGGGAAACCATTCCCATTGAGTTTGGAATCAAAGATAAAGGTTGGAGCTTAACATACAAACAAAGGAGATCTTGGAGCACTTCTCAAATGAGCAAAAAAACTTTCTTATCTACACATCCATATAGCCGATCAAAGTGATTATCTTTTCCGTAATCTTACTTTGAGTATTCACACTTATTTATGCTTAATAGATCATTGGCATGTTCTTAGAGAACCCAACAATGGTATCAGATCCAAATTAAGCATGAAATGAATTAGGGTTCATAAACTTGAATTTGGGTATTTTTGCTTGGAGCATGATTTCGTCAAATTGAGTGTTTGGTTAAGTTTGGATTATGATAACTTAGAGTTATGCATGATTAATTTGGATAAAAATTGATTAGATAATTTTTCTCTAATTTGATGAGCATGGCCGAATGTAGAACCCTAGAAGCTCATGGTGATTTTTTGAATTCTTAGACCATTGGATGTGTTTAAAATGCATGAATATATTGATTTGTGATTTAATTGGATTGAAATCAAAAAAGGAAATAAAATGCCTAAAATGCCGTGAGATAGAGAAGCGTGTTATGAGTTGATTTTGATTCAATTGTGTTGGACATGAATTGAAAATGATAAAGCATGATTAATTAATTAAATTGGTATTTTGGAAATGTTAAATTAACTAATTAATTATGGCTATACACTTTAATTAAAAAATTGTGATATTTGGAATATTGGAATTTAATTAATTGACCTTCAATTTGGAATTGGGCTATTGATGTTATATTTGGGCCTTATGGGCTTGGTTGGGCCAAGTTGGTCTAGGACAATTGGATTGGATCCAAATTGGGCCTAAAACCATTCCAAAAAGTCCAAATATAATTAATGGGCCTTTAAATATTCAATTGGGCCTAATGGGCCAAAATTAATTTGATGGCAAAGGGTGATTCCTTATTGGGCTTTGGTTGCCAAAGTCCATGCCTTAAGAAATTAATTAAAAGCCCATTGGACTTTAATTAAAAAGACATTGGATGTTAATTGGGCCTTTGAGACCCATTAAGATTGGATTTAGAATCTAAGTCTAAAATGTAACATCCCGCCTAGGCCAGGATGTTACCGGCAGGAGACAGGGAAACCCATCTCCATAAGCCTCTGATTCTAACGAAATTTCGGCTCAAATTACTGAAAAAAGACTTTCATCAGCGGATTTGTATGATTATCATCTGATGCGATTTATTCGATCATCACATCGCCATGATGTATGATCCGAACGAATCAGATGAATAGTCGAAGTATATATCTGGATCGTTGATGAGACCATTAATTCCTTAGCCTACGTTGTAGTCTAGCTCAGCTGCTAACAGAACTATTCTAATCCAATTAGATTATTATCAATCCAGAAGGCTTCTATTGCTGCCTCAGCTGCAACAATAATCCATTTTTTTTGTTTATTCGGTAACAGTATCTTGCTTGGAAGATTTCCAGCTCACTGTTCCGTTATTAAAACTTTGTAGTACCGTTGTTACGGCTTATAGTCGTTTATATCGGTTAGGAAACTTGCAGTAGTGATCCCAGTCACTTCAAGTTCTCCTTCTCCATAGCTTAAGACAACATCCTTAGATCCTCTAAGATACTAAAGGATGTTCTTAACATCAATCCAATGACTATCACTTGGATTAGCCTGATTGTGACTCCATATGCTCAAAGCGTATGAGACACCAGGTCGCGTACATTTATTTCAATGTATGGATTCTCGGAGAGTACTAACAACTTTAAATCTATCCCAGTAGATCTTTATTCCTAGAATAAAGGTTGTTTCTCCCAAGAATTCTACGGAGAATTTTCTCGAAAGCCAAGCTTTCACCGATTGTTTTATGGGAATATCATTTCCAAAAAATGACATATTATTATTATATAGGACTTTCAATGTCAGTGCGCTCCCACTAACCTCCTTATATACACAAGAATCATTTTCGTTTTGAATTAAATCATACACCATTATGATTACATCAAAACAATAATTCCAAGAACGCAATGCTTGCTTCAATCCATCCATGGATCGAATAACCTGCAAACCTTGTTTGCTAGTTTTGGTACGACAAAACCGTCAGGATGTTGTAAACATCTTCCAAAAGGTTTCCGTTAAGGAAAGCGGTTTTGGCATTCAGCTGCCATATTTCATAAATGAAATATACAGCATCAGCAAGCATTGTCCAAATGGATTTACCGTGGCAACATGTAAAAGGTTTCGTCGTAATCTACACAATGTTGATAACGATACCTTTTCACTACAAGCCTAGCTTTGTACGTTGGTATGTTGCCATCCACGTATGTCTTCATTGAAGACTTAATAGTACCAATAGGCACAATGCCTTGCGGTACATCAACTAGCATCCAAACTTAGTTGGTATACATGGAATCCATCTCGGACTTCATGGCACTTTGCCATAATAGGGAGTCGATACCTTGTATCACTTCCTCATACGTAGTCAGTTCGTATTCCTCAATAAGATTGACATCTTTATGATGTGAGATCAGAAACCCATACCCTAGGTTGTTTTCTGACTCTCTCTGATTTACGTGGTTCTTGTGTATTCGAAGATTATTGGTATAGTTTCATCCTTGATGAAATATTTGTGTTCCATTAAGGAATCGGTGCCGGGAATAGTATTACTCTGATTTTCATCGAGTTTTACTTTCCTCCCACTTACCACTGCATATAGGTATTCCTCTCAAGAAAACCGCATGGTGAGCAACAATTACATTGTTCTCTAGTGAGTTGTACAAGTACTATACTTTGGTTTCCCTAGGATAACCACAACTTAGGCACTTATCCGATTTGGGTTCTAGTTTGGTATCATCCAAACATATGCCTAGCATACCCAAATATTCAGGAATGAGAAAACCCAGTTTCTTTCATGTTCATATCTAATATGAAGTCTGTCAAACAGATTTTCATGGAACCTTATTCTAAATAAGTTCTGCACTGTTTATGCGTATCCATTGAAGGAAATGGTAGCTCAGAGCGACTCATGATTAACCTTATAATGTCCAACAAAATTCGGTTTCTCCGTTCGGACACATCGTCAAATTGAAGTGTTCCGGGAGGAGTCCTCATTGAAAGAATACTATACTCTTTCAAGTATATGAGTAACTTATTGCTTAAGTATTTTCATCATGGTCTAACCGTGATAGTTTAATACTTTAGCCGATCTGTTTGTCTATTTCGTGTCAAAACTTTAAAAGTTTCCGATTTGTGTTTCAAAAGAGACACATAACCATCACGCGATGCCACATCCGTAAAGGTCATGAAATATTCATATACACCTCTAGCCTAGCTAGACATGGGCCCACCTATGTCACTATGAACAAGGGCTTACAGATCGGTGGCATTTTTCACTTTTACCAAGTAAAGGTGTTTTAGGCACTTTGCCCAATAAACTAGATCCGTAGACTTTATTTGATTGGAATCAAATTTTTCCTAGTACCCACTCTTCGAAAGTGTGGATATACGAGTCTTGTTTAATTATGTCCCAGACAACAATGCCACAATTTAGTTTCAACTGATTTACTCAGTTTGAGCTATTTGTTTGTCATGTTATATGTTTGAGATGTATTTATATTCAAAATATAAATACTGTTATTCACATCTAATGTGTTTATCTCAATATCATCTTTATATAATAAAACACTTTAGTGTTCTAGAATATAAAGGTATACCCGCAACGGGTTAAACCCTGATATAAAGATAGTGTATCTAGTCAAACTAGTTACATTGTAACAGTTTCCTAATTTAAGTACACACCCGAAGGTAGTTCCTAAACTTAGGTATCTACGGTTAAAACATCAACTTTCATCCCGTTTTCAATTAGCAAATAAATCTCAACTGAAGTCAGTATCCTGCTCATAGCAGATTCTGCACACCAGTACATATTTATATACCACATCCAGTATCTTAAAATCCAATTTTAATACTAGTAGTGAACATGTTTATAACAAACATATTTGAAGTCAGAGTCTTGCTCGTCTTCAATTCCTTCATGTTTGCCTTGTCCATACGGCAGTCACGCTTCCGCGATCCCGTTTGCCACAATTTAGGCAGACATTTTGGGATATGTCATTTATCTTCCCAGAAGATTCTAATGACTTTGCCTTTGCCCCTTTTCACACTCCAGAAGCCTTTGGCCAAGCCTTGGCCCTCTAGAATGATGAAGTAAGGTGCTCCCTACGCTTCTTGCCTTATTGCAAACTTTGGCTTTGTCTCCTTAAGAATAGTCATTAACTCTCCAAGAGTTTTGTATTGCAATTGGTTCTTGTAAGATCTAAGGATAGGTCTATGAAGATCCTTCAATTTCATTATCATACTATAAGGATCTAATCCTTAGTTCTGATTAAGAAATTAAGGAGTCTAATTGGCAAGCATAATGGATTAAGCACTAAAGTTATCATTACATGAATCTTCCAAAGATCATGCTCTACTATTTGCTCAACTTCAGGCTTAGGCCTATGATGTTATTTTTATCAAATAAAGTAACTTCTTAGTTTTCAGTACTATCCTGATTCGTTATTCCTAATTTGAAAATTAAAGTCGTTTAAAACATTTTCACCCAGGATTATGTTTTAAACACTAATCTTTCAATTTTATCTTGATTCTAATAGTCCAACTATTTAATCAACGATTTATGTACTATTTATTATAATGATTACTATAGTCCAACTATATAATCAACTATAATCTAATAGATTTAATTCAAATATATTGATTACTATAATCCAATTATATAATCAACTATAAATGAAATAGTTTGAATACAGTCCAACTGTTTAATAAAACAACGATTAAATATTAGTCCAACTAATATATTAATTTATTTGACATAATATTTGATATGAGCGCGTATGGCAAGTAACTAAACGAATATTGCAAATTTAATACTTGCCTCCCACTATTTTTCGGTGAGCCTCTAACCCTCTGTCGAGTACTCGGGAAACCTTGTTTCCTAGTGGGCTAGGATCCCGTTAAATAACACACAATCTTGACTTTGGCCAACAAATTGTATGATAATTAACTAGGTAGATCTCTAAGATCAATTGGATCCCATCCAATTCCTAGATCCAGTAGGTGGACATCCAAGTCCGAAACATATATCTTATATATGCCAATATATCCAATATATTTCCTAACCTTTTTCCTCTGAATCACTAAGCCTTGGCTTTGGCACAATAAACTTAGTGATCCCAGTTAAGCGAAACCCATTGACCATGGAAAGCTTCGTAATCAATGTCGATGGACAAGAAGTGATCTTGACTTTGGCCAAAAAATCACAACTTGGACAAGACACCGATATGGAAAAAAGCCTTCATGATTCAAACACATCCTCGACGGACAAAGGCCTTGACTTTGGCCAACAAACCAATGTCAGTCTTGGATCTTGAGTAAGAATCACTCAATGGAAGGAAAAACACTTAATATTTTGTAAGGGTTTTTCGCGTGCAAATTGGCAACCAATTTATTATCTTTGTTAAGGTTTCATCATCATACACCTTTAAACATGCATTCTAAACACATAATCAGGCGCATATAAATAAAATAATAATGATATGCGGATTGATACTTAACACATTGTTCCTAGAACAAATCTCTCCATTTCCTCTCTCCCGCTAGAACAAGTATTACTTCTACCTATTACATAACACTTCTAAAGAAACCTCATTTACATTGAGGGGAATAAGTGAGAAGAGAAATACATAGAGTAATGAGGTAATAGGCTGGACAGGCAGGTCCAATTAATAAATTCTAAATTTATTACAACAATTTCCAAAATTGCCCCACCCATGTAATATCCATCTGATATACATTATTCATGCATCGCAACCATGTATTCACACAAGCATGTTATCAATCAATCTAATCCAATTAATTAATCTGATAATTAATGACCATCCAATGTTCAAACAACGATTTGATTTTGCGCGAGTCCAACTCGTTTTGCGAATAAGTACTCAAAGTACGAATTCTTGAATTAAATTAAACTACAACATTAAATCCAATTTAATATGCATTTAATACTAATTCACTATTTAATTCCAAATTAAATATTACACTTTATTAATAAACCTTTGCGACTTAGATTCCAAATCTAATCGTTACGGGTCTCAAAGCCCGATTAACATCCAATGTTAATTTAATTAAAGTCCAATGAGCTTTTAATTAATTTCTTAAGCATGGACTTTTGGTCAACTTGGGTCAAACCTAAAGACTAAAGCCCATTTAAAGGAATCACCCTTATATGCCTAAAAACCAATTTAGGCCCATTGGGCCCAATTAAACTATTAAGGTCCATTAGTCATAATTGGACTTTATGGAAATGGTTTTGGACCCAATTGGATCCAACCAATTTAGCCTAAACCCATCTTGGTACAACCAAGCCCATTTAAGCCCAATAACAACTTTTCAAGCCCAAATCCAATTTAAGCCCAACATAATTAAATTTCAAAATTCCAATTTCACAACTAATTAATTATTCAAAGTGTATTGCCATAATTAATTACCCAAATTAACATTTCCAAAACATCAATTAGCCTAATTAATTATGTTCATTTACATCAAAACATGTCCAACACATTTTAATCAAAAATCAAACCCATTTCATGTTATAGTAGTCTCGGCATTTTGGGTATTTTTATATCTGATTTGAATTCAATCAAATTAAATCCAATTCAACATTACCC
This sequence comes from Zanthoxylum bungeanum, assembly GCA_019454045.1. NCBI lineage: Eukaryota > Viridiplantae > Streptophyta > Magnoliopsida > Sapindales > Rutaceae > Zanthoxylum > Zanthoxylum bungeanum. The sequence goes on from SKCR01000114.1 coordinate 214,133, forward strand.
AATTGTTTTCCAACTCATCCAATGATCAAAAAACACAAAAAATACCAAGACATTTAGGGCATGTGGTATTCGGCCAAGCCAACCAAAAGGGGAAAAATTGATCCAATCCATTTTTTCATGAAATTGATCCAATACAACTTCAATTAAACATCATTTAAGCATACTCAATCAATTAATTTAATCAAATCATGCTCAAAATCAATTTACCCAATTTTAACCCTAAGTTCAAGTTTCATGCTTTAACTCGCTTTGATACCATTGTTGGGTTTCTCTAAGTCCCGAGGATCGAATAAAGCAATGAAACACAAGTGCAAATACATCAAAGAAGTTGCGGAATACTTACATTGAGCAGTTGAGCAATGCGACGAACACAAAAACTTCAATCTCTCCTCCAAGGTGCATTCGGCTGTGGCAGTTTTTGAGCTCTCCAAAATCAGCCATGGATGATCCATCAAGCTCCAAGCTTTGGTTGATGATTCCATGCTCACGGGTGCGGTTCCCTATCACCTTCGCAATACTCCGGAAGTGTGCTAGCACTCGGTAATTTTTTCCGTAAAAATCACCTTCTTTTCTCCTTGCTATTCTCGGCTTTGACAGTGAAAATGGAGGAAAAATCAACCCCTTGGGCGTGTGAGGGAGAAGAGAAAAAGAGAGAGAGTGTTGGTTGTTACAAGAAATTGTATTAGTTAATTATTTTCAAAAAACAATAAACATATACCATTTTTCCTTTTCCAAAAAGTCAAAGCATTAAAGCTTTGCCAACTACCACCATCAATCACAATGACAAGTTGTCACATCACTCAAAGTGACTAGACATCACATCAATTGATTGAGTAGCGATTTGACGCTTGATGTGACTTGTGGGCCGCACTTTAATTCGCAATGCGAGTGCGCCCGCAAACACTCCCGGGCTCAGGTTCGCTAATTCCAAATTAACGAATTTTCCTTTGCGACGTAATTAAATCTAATTTAATTAAATAACTTTGCCTAGCAAAATTACTATTCACGTCGCTAACGAATTAATTCTAAATTAACTCGTTCGCCCGAATTAATATCTAATTTCAATTCCGCGTCAAAATCTAATTGAAGAAGATGAAGACCAAAACTGCATGCAGTTTTCGGTCATGAAAAGAGAGAGAAGAGAGAATTTTTCTTAATTGATTTTGATACCAAAAATCAATTTATATTTATGCCATAATATTTATTAAATAATAATAAATCTATGACACAAGCCATGCAAAGGCTTAGAGTGTCAAACACTCAAATTCCATGCATAACAATTGAGTGAATTATACACTATCACCATGCAATGCATTATCAATAAAATAATGCATATAATGACATGTGTCATGTGGGCCCCACACGTTTCCAAATGAAAGTGGGCCCACGTGCACTCACGCGTTCGGGTTCGATATTTCCGAAATACCGAACTTACGTCGCGACGTTATTTAAATCGAATTTAAATAAATAATCGCGCCTAGCGAAATTATTATTTACGCCGCTAACGAATTAATTCTAAATTAACTCGTATGCCCGAATTAAAATCTAATTTTAATTTCGCGTCGAAATCGAATTTCGATTATTATATCGAATATAATAATTTTATCGATTAATTCCAAATTAATCGTTCTCTCTCTAAATAAGGCACTTTATCCGAGATAAAGTTTCTCCGCAATTAATCCAAGATTAATTAAGTTCGAATCAAATATCATAGGTGAATCTTCAGGAAGCGACCCAAGAGATCTCCGGATATGTTGGCAGTAAATACGGTCGTCGGATAATCCGAACACGCACGTACCTCGTACTACGTTCTTACCGATTCACAAGACAAGGTTGGCTTCTAGCAAAGCGCCATGCCTACCCAATTCTCCAGAAATATTCTTATAGGAATATAAGATCTATATCAAGCGTAGTATACCGTAGTATTACGTACATCGATCCAGTATCGGATGATCACATGCTAGGCCTGGGGCTGGAGATGTGTCTGCCCCGTACGAAACATATATCGGACATCAAGCAGCTAGTCTCTTTAAATCAGACAATCCTGACCTAGTCATATTGTCCCGACGGTTGCAACCTTTTATAGAGTACTAGTTCTGTGTCCTGCGTGATCATCACCTCCATATGTCTGAAGCGATACTTCCATCTTGACATCACATCCAGTACACTACGATTCTCGATAAACCCAGAAGAGGTGTACACAGAACCGGTTAGGGTCCCCAACCACCAAAACCAAAGTTTACCGATTGTCGCAAGTACTAGCGATGTAAGTCTCAGGTTAAGACCATATACACCTACCCTGATGCGGCCTCCCATAGACACGCAGACATACTACCAATGGGATTCCGCGGGGTCTATCCAGAGCGAAGCTGTTTTCCGTACCATCGGTAAAACACAACCTCCTATCGCACTTGCATAAGTATCCAATACTTAAATATATGAGAACTATGTCGTTGTGCCCTCACAACGTGCACAAGCGCAATACTAGTCTATTCCGCATTATCGATGTCCGATCTCGATAATACTCCGACTAGGGATATTTAATGATTAAACTTTTATAGATTGATACTGTCTCATATCATCTCAATCCAGTATTAATCATATGGACTTTCGCCATTTATTAATCAAAGTAAATATTATTACAAAACGGCAAAAGGCAATTTCATTATCACATAGTTAATTTGTACAATAATACAATATCATTTACAAACAGTGACGCTATGGGACATAATGTCTAACAATAATATCCGATAGCTGCAGCATATAAGAGAACAAGTTATGTATCCTACGTGATCATCATCTCCACTATTACTGAGTGATACTTCCATCTCGACATCACACCCAATACACTACGATTCTCAATATACCCAGAAGAGGCGTACACAGAACCTGTTAAAGCCCTGGACGACCAAAACCAAAGTACATTGATTATTGCAAGTATTAGCGGTGCAAGTCTCAGGTTAAGACCAAATACACCTACCCTGATTCGGACTTCCATAGACACATAGTAATACTACCAATGGAATTCCGAGGGGTCTATCCAGAGCGAAGCTGTTTTCCGTACCATCGGTAAAACACAACCTCCTACTACACTTGCATGAGTATAATATACCCAAATATATGAGAACTATGTCGTTATGCCCTCACAACGCGCACAAGTGTAATACTAGTCTATTCCGCATTATCGATGTCCAATCTCGATAATACTACGACTAGGGATATTTAATGATTAAACCTTCATGGATTGATACTGTCTCATATCATCTCAATCCAGGAACTAATCATATGGACCTTTCATCATTTATACATCTTGGTGATCTAATCACAAATGATAAAAGAGACATTTCCTTTGTCACATAGTTAATTTGTACAACAACACCATGATCTGTTCAAATAGTGACACTATGGGTCATAACTGTCCAACATAGAGTGCATTTGATTGAAAAGTAAAAGATATGAAGATTGTTAAAGGCTACGGTATCAGAATTCGAAGTGATAAGTATGTTCATATGTTTGATGTATATACGTATGTATACCGGATGATAAACAATGTTTGACATGTATGTGTTGTGTATGTGAGATTGTGTCACGTGATATGTGTGCATGTGTGTATGTTAGTTGGTTGATAATCTCGTGTTGTAGTAGTCGAGTTGGTTAGGAATCCGTTCGGATGGCTTTCATCCCATACATATTCTAAATTAGGTAATAAGTCTTATACGAGCATTGTATGCATAAACCAGCCGTATATGTGTGTTGTTTGATTATGTTCTTTGTGATGAATTGGTTGTTGTGTGTGCTTCATGGTTGGTTGAACGATGATTGTATGTATGTCTGAGTGTATGTACGTGTATGATAGAAATCGTAACATATACAAATAATGTATGCTTATGTGAAGTGAATGAATGATTTGAAAACTGATGTGAATATCAGATGTTTTAAAGTGTGTTTGATAAGTTTTATTGGTATGAATGCATGTGTAAGAATTATAAAAGTATGTTTGCATGAATATAAGAGAAATGTGCTATGATATGTGTAAATGCATATGAATCCTGAATGTAAAGCTATTGTAAGGTTATCGTGATTAAAGTAAGTTAAAGAAAGTTTGTAATCGAATAGAATGAAGTTTATTGGATTGCCGATTTGATAATATTTCAAAGATGGATATTTGTCATAAAAATATATATGTATGATTTCATATTTCATGTGATTGAAGTGAATTTGATATTAAACGATATACTCGATGGTATTCGAGTTTTGTTTTGCATGCTTAGGATGTTTTGGCTTTTAGATTGACACACACATATATAAATAGATATGAGGATTTGCGTATGTAATAGATAAAGGATTAGTTAAATGTTGATAAAGCTGAATTTGTAACTTGGTAATGTTGAAAGTTTCTAGTATGCTTGACTTTATGTTTTGTTGGTTGCATGAGCATGGTTACTTAATGAGTTTTTAAAACTCACACCAAACCAGTTTGCTAGTTTTCCAGGTTGGCTACCAGATGGGTCATCCACTTCAGCTTTGGAAGTCATGCACGAGACGTGGATCACCTAAGCGGCAGTCAACGTCGCAAGTGTCATTGAAGAAGTTTTAGAAGTTTATGATATTTGATTTATTGTTTTGTTTGTTGTGTTGAGCACGTCGTTTGTATTAAATAAATATTTTGATTGCTTATGATGTTGTGGGCATAGAGCCCTTGAGTGTTGATAGATGATATGGGCAAAAAACCCTTAAGTGATGATTTTGATGTGTTGGTGTGGACCTGAGGTCCGTTATAATATATGATGTTTATTTCAGGTTTGTTTTTATGTACGACTGAGATCCAGGTTGTCCGGTTTTAGGATGCATCATGCCGGATTTTTCTTAAATTTAGAGGCTTATGAAGATGGGTTAATCATGTCTCCTGCCAGTAGCATCCTGCCTCTAGCGGGGTGTTACAGATGGACACCGAAGTTGTTCGGCTAATTTTTTCCATCTACGGCAACGAGAGTGCAACTTCTGATTTTTAGTGGAATAATACGAAGTTAATAATTCAGAATATTTAATTAAAGATTTTAATTAATATTTCGGGATTATTGGAGTTCGGAACTGTAGGTTTATTTGGTCCCCGTGCTAGCTCGATTTACTAGAGCAAATCAAATATAGTTGGATTGTCTAATTATATACTCACATAAATATTTATATATTATTAATGAGATTAATAATATATTTTTTCATAAATGAAAACTATATTAAATAAGTTTAATATAATGTTTTCTAGAATTTTTTGATTATAAGATAATCAAATTATAATTATGAGATAATTATTACATCATTTTGATAATGCTAAATTTTGAGATAATTATATCATTATTAAGATAATGGTATTTGCATTATCAAAGAGACAAGCCCATATGGCCTGCCATACTCTCCAACATTTTATGTATATTAGGTCATACATATTTACCTAATTGCTTTGTCATTAGTGGTCCACTTCACATGCCTTTAGATGGCACTCCACTTCATTGTGTTTGCCAAAACAATTGAATGGCTTAGTGACAAGAGTGGTTTTTTTTTTGGTAAATGAATAAAATTATAGTATTTTTCTCAAGTGTTAAGAGAGAAAGCAAGGCAATAAAAATCTTGAATTTTTTCTCAACGGTTGAGAGAGTTGTATCTAGCATTTTTCTCAAGTGTTGAGAAGAAAGTAAGAAAATCAAAATCCAGAATTTTTCTCAAGTGTTGAGGAGAGAGAAAAATATAGTGAGTAAGAATTTCATCTTCTTCATTCATTCTTTCAAAAGCCAAAAGCAATAGTGAGAGAGTTTCTTTTACTTCTCTCAAGTTGTTGAAAGAAAAAAAGGAAACATCAACAATCTTCTCTAAAGAGTTTAGAGAATAAACTTTGTGAGTGAAGCCCACACTTCAATTTTTTTGGTAACGAGACATAGTTCGGAAGATCGGGTTGTAGATCCAAGCAACGGATCTCAAGTAAACACATTCAAAACTAGAGCAAATCAAGTGACCAATGGTTGGTAACTTTCAGATTTAACAAGGGAGAAGGCTGAAAAAATTTCAAGGTCGATCCCAGAGCCTAGGGCGTTTCCAGTTCGCATAAGGAAAGCATTTTCTACAGCTAGCTCAAGTGATAAAGAAGAAGATAGTGATGATGAGTTGGCATATTGACCAAGAAGTTCAAGAAATTCCTCAAATCCGAAAAGTCTAAGGGAAATATCGGATGGATGAGAAGAAGGAAGAAAATTGGCCACGAATGCATAAGAAAGACAAAGTAATTTGCTATGAGTGTGAAAAGTCGGGTCATGTGGTTGTCGATTGTACAATGAGGAGATTCAAAGGAAAATTCAAGAAGAAAGCAATGAACGAAACTTGGAGCGATAGTGACACTAGCTCATCTGATGGGAGATTGAAGAGAGAAAAAAATCTCATTTTTATGGCTATTGACGATCTAGACGAAAGCGATGAAGAAAAGGTACATAATTCTCTTGAATATGATAAATTGCTTGACACATTTAATGAATTAAATGAATTGTATAATTTGCTTAGGAAGAAGCATAAAACAATTAAAAATGATCATTTATCACTGTAAAATGATCATGCATCAATTGTTGAGAAAAACAAAATATATGAAAAAGAAATCGCATGCTTAAAAATGAAAAGTTAAAACTTGAAAAGAGCATATCTAGCATGCTATCTAGCTTAAATTTATGTGATTTCAAATCTATTATGAATGAAAATGTTGCTTTGAATAAAAAGATTGTGGATTTACATAACATTGTTGCTAAATTTATTTTGGAAGAGAAAAATTTTAATATGCTAATTGGATTCCAAAGATGTATTTTTAAAAGAGGAGGATATGATATAGGCCTTACATCAAAAGAAAATTTTTGAAGAATTATTTTGTAAAGGCATCAAATTCTCATGCACATGTTACTTTTAATGAAAATATTGCATGTCATGCATGTAATAAGAAAGGACACAAAATATTTGAGTGCATGAACAAAAATGTGAATGTAAATGCATGGGTTCCCCAAGGAATCAAAATTAACCTCCATGGACCGAAGAAAGTTTGGGTACTAAAATTCACTTAAATGATTTGTAGGGGGAGCTTTAGGAGAAGCTATTAATGAGAAATGCAATTTAATCCCAAAAGACTTGACAAAGATGAAGAGAGAGCTCAACAAGAAGGAATATCAAATTCTACCTAAAAAGTGAATGAATTTGATTATTGGTGGATTTGTCAGTTTGTGACAACGGTAATAGGTAAAATTCGTGTTTATGGAAATATTGGTACTGTTTCCTCCAACTTATATTTGTATGCTTATTTCAATTGATATGATTAGACTTGAGTGTGAAGCATACTAGTGATTAGGCAATCTAAATTTAAATTGATCGATTGATATCATCTTATGCTTAATCATATTACCAATCTCAGTTAATATCAATTGGTATCACATATGACTTATTAGTTTATATGATATGTGTGATCCTTTTGAATGTTTAGCGTTGAATATGCCTTGCCATTGAGTATCATTTGTTGGAAATAAATTGCATGGATATTGGCTGAACTTGGGTAATTTCGATGATCCTTGCATGAATTTTACATTATATGGCAATAAGGGAGAAATGTATGAAAATGCTATATGTGCATGCTTGTGACCTTTTTGATATGTATCTGCACATATATTATTTGGTATCTCATAGAGCTTAAGTTTTGCTTCTCCATCATTTTTAATAATGTCAAATGAGGAGAAATCATATAATGAGATTAAAACTTATATACCATCACCCTTCTATTAAGGGGGAGGAAATTTGTACTGATGTGTTTGTCTAAGTTTTATAGAACTATATTGAAGACAATCACAAATTGAGAGGGAGAAAGAGGGAGAAAAATCGTCAACAAATTTGAACTCTCAAAGCTCCAAAATTTTAAAGGTTTCCATCAAAAAAGAGATTTTTAGCGACATATTCTCAAGATGAATTTTCATGATGTAACATTGGAAGTCTTCGATGCGCATTAGCGGACATTATAAAAAAAATATTGAAGCACATTGGTGACGAAGAGCAATAAATATGAAGACTCTAACGACAAATGAAGAATATATTGTGTAGTTTTAGCTTATGGCTCTATTTGTAAAAGAAGATTTAATAAATTAAGTCTCTAATCTCATAAAACATATGCACATTCATATAGATGCATTAGGGTCATGTGCAAAATGAGTTTAACTTTCAAATCCTGACATTTTGGCACTGAGACTGGCATACCGGTCTCCATAGCGGCATACCAGCGCCCCTGCTCTGTTCTGAGCAGTTTTGCATCACCTCTGGAACCGAGCTACTCCATACCGGTCACCCATACCGGTCACTCTGGAGTTCGCATAGCTACTGGAACCGGCATAGAGCATACTGATCTTTATACCGGCCAACCTTTATATCTTACATACTCTCAGAAATCAGCACAGACCATACCGGTTCCCATATTGGTAAGCACACTGGCATACCGGCTTCCATACCTGTCTGTAATCCGATATAGCGCTTGAATCTAAAATAGTAATATAGCTTTTATACTTTGGCAGACCGACATACCGGTCTCAGACAGAACAGTTGGGGCAGTTTACACTTTCACTATATATTGAGCCCCAAATTCATTTTTGCCTATATCTTGAACCTTTATACATTTTTTAACAAGCAAAAACATAGATTTTTCAAAACCTTCATTATCATACACTCTCATACTCAAGCTCACACACTACACCTTCATATCATTAATAGTGAATTTAGATTTCTTGGGGTTAGTAACTGACACTAAATCTTCATTATCTTTGTGAGTGCCCAAGTTGTACTTTAAACTTCTTTATCAAACACTCGAGGTTGTGAAATCCATTTGTGAGTGGGTATACTCAAAATGATGGATTGTAAAGATTTGTGAGTGAGCTTATGAACAAAACTCATTGCAAAGGTTTTAAGAGTGAACCTATGGATAAAACTCTTGTGTAATGGTTTGGAGTGAACATATGGGACAAAACTATTGGTTGCGGGTGAGCCACGGAAAACTCGGGTGTAAGTTATGCACTCAACTTAGTGGAAGTGCGGCTTGGGGGAGTGGACGTATGCATTGTTGGCCAAACCATTATAAATCTCCGGTGTCAATTTCTTTAACTTTATCTCTTTATTTTATCGCAAGCTTAATATTATCTTTTCATATTATTTAGCATAGCTTCAGATTGAGAAATTGATTAATAAGCTTAACTGGTAAAGTTACTAGCTTAATAGCATAAAATTGACAAGAATTTTTATTTCCGCATATTTAGACCATTACCCAATCCACCCATCTCCCTTGGGTATAGAGTTGTATTTGTTGTATACTTGTAAGTAATTTCATTTATGTCATAAAAATATCATAAAAACGCGTTTTTCTAGTAGCGATGTGATTCAATAATTGGCTGCAAATGTGAGGTTGATATATTAAAAAAATCAAGAATTTTCTAATTTTTCATGTATGTGTTTGAGGCTTGGAAATCTACCACCAATTGAGTGATTTGTGATTAATTAAAAATAATTGAAAATAGTAAAGTTTATATTTCGTATGCCTAATAATTAAAAAAAAAATTCAAAACACATCTTTCAAACTCATTTAAAAATCATTCATTTTTATTAAAAAATGTTCAATAATTTAAGAGTTAGTCAAGACAGTATGAATAGAACCATTTTGATACAAATAGAAAAATTATCATTATTTTAAAAATATACTAATTTAAGAATATTGATATTATTCTCCCAATTATAAATCGTTTAAATCGAAGTATATGTTCACTATTTTTCATTATTTCTAATGGAATCCTTTTTTCACATGAAATCATCAATTAAATTTTAAAACCTAAAAAAAATACTAAAAATTAAAATTTAAAATTGGGTGATTTTTTAAAAATAGGAAATCAATCAAAATAGTCTGAATTTCATTGTTGGTTTAAAGCGATTAAAATCCACCGCACCGAATCTGCAGACCGTTGGTAATTCTGTAATTCATCTAATCCATGATTGAACTTGCGAGGCATCCCAATTGCTGGAGTTTGGCAACTGAGAAGTGAGAAGGAACAGAGGGCAGTGCCCAAACTTGCACATAAATGGAGGCAATGACAAAACGGAGGAAGCACTTTCACCTACCTAATTTTGCATCTTAGGTTAAAAATGATATTGCAATCTATGCCGATTAATCGGTTATTTCAACAATTCCATCCAACTGATTTATGATTTCCAAAAATGATCTTTATACTAAAGACTTATATTATTTAACTTTATTATTATTATAAATAAATGAATTTCATTTTGAAATATATTGAGAAAAGTTTTATTTTTTTTAATCCGGAATATTGATTTTACTCTAACCAATTATTAACAAATCGAGCAAATCACTCACTGCTAATTTCCGATTAAACTGTTTAAATTGAATGAAAAAATCCAGTGTAACTGAAAAAAAATAAAAATTAAGCATCTCAAAATCAGACATCATAGTACAAGTTAATCACTATTTAGTCAACCTTTTTTTTGGTCAATGCGAATGCAATCTGCACGGAGAAAGCAAATAACAAAACGGAAAATTTCTATAGTTATTTCTCCATTACTCCCTGAATATATACCCGTTTTGCCACTTTTCATCTTCACAACAATGGCTATAAATCCATGTCAATATGGAAAAAATGAGACCCCAGAAGTTTAAATGCTTAAAAATGTTTCAAATGGAAACAACTATACCGAAAATGGTGATTCCAGTGCACAATCCAACTGGCAGATCAAGCAAAGTTCATGAGATTTCACTCCTAGCAAGGAGTCCTTTTGTTGTATCCAAAAACTAAGAACCAAATGTAATCCATTAATCGGAAACAACATCAACCCCGTTTCGCTTCAGGTACTCCTTTGCCTCTTTGATGTCCTAAAACACAAAATTTTACAAATCCATAAAGCATATGTATAAATCAAATCTTGATCACAGGTATTACAAAAATTAGAAGAATGCATTAGTTTTCAACTTAAGGTAGGTTTCGGAGAACCCGTAAACAAATCTCTAAAAACCAAATTAATACTATCAAGTATTGTCAGATCTACATAGAACCTTTTCAATTATAATGAAAACAAAATTATAATCAGTTTGATTTTTGAATTAGGATGATATTGAAGAAAGCTGGACCTTATCCCAATTAGCTAGCATCTCTATGACTTTGATCAAAACCAAGTATTAGTATTTTCTAATGAAAGAGTCAACAATTTACAGCATTTAACATTTCTGTTACCCAAATTTCCTAGTGTTTGCACTGAGTTCGAAACTGGGAACATTTCAGATCCTACCAAAAGAACTGATGAGATATAATATCTCAAGAAGGTGACTAGAACGGTTTTGAATATATAATCTCTTGGTTGGAAGACAAAGGTAATATTATTTAATCAAACATATCAGCATCACTGCATTTAACATTTGTCAGAATTATCTGCACTTTTTTCTTTTCCAGAATAATTATATACTATTATAAGAGTGAAATCTAAAACTCAATCCCCATTATAATAGTTGAGAGAAATTAAACCACCAATGGAATTTCAGGATGCCTGTGGTCAATGCATCAATGGTAATTGCTATTTCTATAATAGTAACAGTGGTGAAATCACAGGCTTGATCCCATTGCATTTGTAATTATACGAATCAAGCAAATAAATAAATAAATAAATACTTAAAGAGTTCAGTATCCACTCATTAAAGTCATTTGACATGACTAACCTCATGCCAGCATGACAGGAACATGGATAGAAAAAGTACCTGCTGCAACAATTCTGCTTCTTGTGGACAAGTTGGAAAACACATCAGACCAATTCCAACCATTAATAAACCATAGCATCCCAGAGTCACAATAAAATAGATAGGCAGCTGGCAACAAAAAATAGTGAAAGAATAAGGTAAGCCTAACCACATATTAACACACACACCAAAAAAAAAACAAAAACCTAGGAAATGGAAAACACTCACCAACCATGTATGGCTATGAGGGATGACAGATGTCTGCAAGAGACCAAACCAGATAGCAGTTATGGTGACCAACAGAGTCAAGATCTTTATAATATGCTTCATTGAATTTGAAATGAAAAAACGCTCCAAAATCCTGATTATGTTTCAAAAACATGTAACATTTGAGATTGACGAGTGAGAACTCATAGTTAAACTGTAAATAATATTGCCAGCCCTATACTTGCACTTAATGTTGGTAAAATGGGATAAAAGCAGTAAAGGGCATGTATCAAAGACTCAAGTCAAGCATCAACGATAAACACTCATGCATGCAACCACAAATGTGAATATGAAACAATGCACCTCGTTTAAACTATTCTGAAAAGAATCAGTTGTTATCACCAAATTTGAATATGCCCCTCTAAATTCTTATCTCAAAACATCATCAGAACTATGAGAAATTAGATCGCGCCTCAAACATGAAACACATTCGATATGAATGAAAAGATAAAGCAATCAGTTGTCACTTGTGAGAAGCAGTCATCAGAAGGGATAGATCATATTTATTATTTCACTAATTCATTACGAATGAAACTCAACCCTAGCGCAATATCTCAATCATCATCAAAAAGTTTAAATATGCAGGACAAGATCACTTAGATCTAAGTGACTCAGCTACTACAATGTGTAAAGTAAAAACATATAGACAATGCCATCAGAAGGGATTATAAATCAAAATTTTTCACAGTCCTGTTTGATTTTACAGGGACTCAAAGCCCTTGCGCAATTTCCCAAGCATCATCTGGCAGTAAAAAATACTCATAATCACGATAATACAAACTAAACATCTAATTTCATAAAGCAAATCCAAACTAAAATAAAAACACAACCGAACACCAAATCCAAACTAAAATATCACCTATCAAATAATCAACTCCAAATCAGAGGGGGCACAGAATCCAAATTCGAAAATCAGAAGGAAAAAAAAAAAAAAAAAAAAAAACTCACTTGAAACGAGATGAAGATGTAGTAGAAGTGGTAACAAACAAGAGAAAAAAGTCACAATTCAGAAGATGTAGTTTCATAACACTTTACAGCTTTAATAATCAAAACTTTTACATTAATAACAAGTTACCAACCCAAGAGTGAACTGTGAACAATAGTCAAATAATGAACCAATAAGTAACAGCCGATCAAAGACCCAAAACAATGGAAAAAAACAACACCACCTATCAAATGATCAACTCCAAAATCAGAGGGGAAAAAGAATCCATATTCGAAAATCAGGGGGAAAAAACAGCATCCCAAAAATTTTTTAAAAAAACGCACTTGAAATGCACTTTCTGTTGCAGCTCAGGCAGAGGAAACAGCGGCAGAGGCGACGACGACGTCAGGGGCAGCGGCGGCTCCGTGTTGTGTGATGGAGGCCGTGGATCGGAGAAGAAAATTGATGCTGCTGTGGCTGAAAAATATATTAGGGTTTCTGAAATATGCTAAAATTTAATTAGGGATTTCAGAAGTGGCTGAACATTTAATTATTTTGGGCTGAGGACACATCAGCTTCCTAGGCCTGCGTTTTGTTACCTTTTGAGTTTCTGTGCTTTTGAACTTTCCTGCGCCTCAGTTAATGGGCTTCGTCAATCTCAACAAATCTGTTTGTGTTTTTTTCTTGCTCACGTGGGCGTTTTTTCACTAAGGTCTATTTAGGGTTAATTAATTTATTTTGAGACTATAATAAAAAAAAATATGAGGGCCATAATGTTAGGGTTGGTGCTCGGAGTGTCAATCCGAATCGTATTTATGTCCGATTCATGAATACGAATAATTCATTTTTCCATAATATTACTTATTTTTGGTAGTACTTCTTGCTTTTATATACATATTCGATCTATTTACAATTAGATTGAAACTAATATGATTTAGTGATATGTATATATTAGACAAAGACCCGATAATATATTTTGTGATGCGCAGTTACAACTTAGTTTGTAATTGACATTGGAAAGCGTCACTATAAGTTGTATATTCTCAAATAAAGTTCCTGGTCAAGATTTACTGACACAGGTCCAATGGTTTATTCCAATGAATCATGAGTCCTGGGAGACTCGTATAGACATGTTGGTGTTTATTTGATAAACACTGAACGACTCACCGAAGATTTCCTAATAGATGGTACTCCAACGTCAATAGGAATCTTCTCGATTCGAGTAGCATAGTGGTCATTCGACTTGAGATACCACTATGGAAATATGAGATATCCTCTACACTTTGATGGCAGTCACGTCACCGAGCTATTTAGATCAAACCTCCGCCTGATCATTGGGTGTGGATTGATGCTCATGATTTCCTATGAGTATCAGATAGAATCCGTCAGTCATGTGTTGTTGTACAAATTAACTATGTGACAAAAGAAATTGCTCTTTTATCATTTGTAATTGGATTACCAAGATACATAAATGATAGAAGTCCATATGATTAGTTCCGGATTAATAATATATGAGACAATATTAATCCACTAAGGTTTAATCATTAAAATATCCATAGTCGTAGTATTATCGAGATTGGACATCGATAATGCGAAATAAACTAGTATTGCACTTGTGCGCGTTGTGGGAGCATAACGGCATAGTTCTCATATATTTAAGTATTGGATACTTTTGCAAGTGTAATAGGAGGTTGTGTTTACTGATGGTACGGAAACAGCTTCGCTCTGGATACACACCTCAGAATTCCATTGGTAGTATGACTATGTGTCTATGGAAATCCGAATCAGGGTAGGTGTATTTGGTCTTAACCTGAGACTTGCATCGCTATTACTTGCGACAATCAATATACTTTGATTTTGGTCGTCCGGGGCTTTAACAGGTTCCGTGTACGCCTCTTCTAGGTATATTGAGAATCGTAGTGTATTGGGTGTGATGTCAAGATGGAAGTATCACTTTGCTAGAAGCCAATCATGTCTCATAAATCGGTAAAAACGTAGTACTAGGTACGTACATGTTCGGATAGTCCGACGACCGGATTTACTGCCAACATATCCAGGGATCTCATGGGTCGCTTCCCGAAGATTCACCGATGACGTATGATTCGAACATAATTAATCTGAGATTAATTACGGAGAGATTTTATCTAGGATAAAATACTATTTGAAGAGAGAGAGCGATAAATTTGGAATTAATCGATAAAATAATATATTCGATATATTAAATGAAATTAGATTTCATAACGGAATTAAAATTGGATTTTAATTTGGGCAAACGAATTAATTTAGAATTAATTCGCTAGCGACGTGAATAGTAATTTTGCTAGACATAATTATTTAATTAATTTGATTTAATTACGTCGCAACAGAAAATTCGTTAATTCGGAATTAACGAATCAGAGCCCGGAATATGTTTGCGGGCCCATTCGCATTTGGAATTAAAGTGGGGCCCACAAGTCACATCACTAGTCATTCATTCACCTTTTTGGTGATGAAAGTTAGTGAATGAATGAAGGTTGCTTGTTATTCACACATAGTGAAAAGGTGATGGACATATACCAACTTTGGTATATCTTTTACTTTTGATTTTTGAAATAAAAAACAATCAACACACTTCATCTCATCTCTCTCTCACTCACGGCTTTGAGCCATTTTTCTCTCTAATTTTTCCTTTGGCCGAGAGTCACTAGGAAGATCAAGGGGATTTTTGTTGCAATTTTCTCCATTGCTAGCACATTCAAGGAATCATCTAAGGTGTTAGGGAAACCAACCTTTGAGCTTGGAATCTCAAATCAAAGCTTGGAGCTTGGATTCAACACTTCAAAGAAGGGCTTGTTCAAAACTTCAAGGAGTAATTTTTTGTGTTCAACGCATCCAAAATTCGATCAAAGTGAGTATTTTCCGCATTCTTACTTTGTTGTATTCACATGATTTCTTGCTTAATTTGATCTTGGTTTGACCTAGATAACCCAACAATGGTATCAGAGCCATAATTGAACATGAAATTGAATTTAGGGTTTTTAACTTTAATTTGGGTATTTTTGATTTGATCATGTTTTATTCAAATTTTTTGTTTGAGCATGCTTATAATATGTTAACTTTGAGTTGTGCATGATCAATTTGAAGAAAAATTAATTGGATTAATTTTTCCCAAATTTTGAGGCTTGGCCGAATGTAACTAGAACCCTATCTCTTGGTGATTTTTGAGTTTTAAACAATTGGATGTGTTTAAAATGCATGGGATATATTAGTTTGTGATTTAATTGGATTGAAATCAAAATTGATATAAAAAGTCCCCTATTGCCGAGAGCTTAGGAAGCATGTTGGGATTGATTTTGCTTCAATTTGTGTTAGAGATAAATTGATTATTTAAATCATGATTAATTAGTGTAATTGGTGTTTTGGAAATATTAATTTAACTAATTAATTATGGCTATTACACTTTAATTAATTAAATTGTGAAATTTGGAAAATTAGAATTTAATTAATTGGACTTAATTTAGAATTGGGCTAAAAATGTTGTATTTGGGCTTTATGGGCTTGGTTGGGCCAAGTTTGGTTTAGGATAATTGGTTGGATCCAATTGGGCCTAAAACCATTTCCAAAAAGTTCAAATATGATAATTGGGCCTTTTTAAAATTTAATTGGGCCTAATGGGCCTAAATTGATTTTTGGCAAAGGGTGATTCCTTATTGGGCTTTGGTTGCCAAAGTCCATGCCTTATAAATTAATTGAAAGCCCATTGGACTTTAATTAAATTGACATTGGATGTTAATTGGGCTTTGAGACCCGTTAAGATTAGATTTAGAATCTAAGTAGCAAAGGCTCATTAATAAAGTGTAATTATTTAATTTGGAATTAAATAAAGAATTAGTATTGAATACAAATTAAATTGGATTTAATATTGTATTTTGATATAATTCGAGAATTCGTACTTTGAGTACTTATTCTTAAAACGAGTTGGACTCGCGCAAATCAAATCGTTGTTTGAATATTGGAT